>JABXJD010002870.1:0-42177 GCA_013375575.1 Percina caprodes
GCGCATGTCTGCACGTAAACTGTAAATAATGCGGGAAAAACTGTTGGGAACGCAGCTGCCAAGCAAAAAAACGCAATATATCGGCGGCTGATAAAAACGTTAGGAGATGCAAATACGTTGATAAGAGTCAAATTGTAATGTGAATGCTGGCATTGCTACATGACAACTTTTTTATTTTTATTTTATTAACTGCTTAGCCTTCATTCTAAATTCCAGGCAGCATCACTTTAGTATACTGCATCAAAAGATGGCTTTAGCACCACTCTACAAAGACATTTGCTACATCTTCTGTCATCTTAATCCCATTCCTGCTGTGTAAGGTTGAGGAGAGGCTACTTCACCGTAGCAACTCCTGATCAGCCTGACTAAAATGTAATCCTATTCCACCAGCTCAAATGAACATGTTAATTCTACTAATTCTATTTGTGGGCCAGATTCCGTGGATGGATTTGAAATGAGTTTTCTGAATGGGTGCACAGGCAGGCAGAGCAGGGTAGGACATATCAAGGAGGCTAGAGAGGAGAGGGAATGAAATGAACTACCTCTGCCACAGGGGTAAACAGTGCTGTGGTTTAACATGGGGTCCAGTTCTTGGCTCTTTTTCTGTGTTTGCATATCTACAACCAAATACACATGCTTCTGTCACATGCTTATGTGGACCTATAAGAAACCTAGCTATTCATTATTGCCCTCAGGTCATGTACCCATTTTATAACCAGCCAAATATGACATACAGATTACATAGGCATGCATTCAGGCTGAAAATAATGTGTGCTGCTGACCGGGGGGTTAAGATGCATTCCATACATAGGTTTATGCAACATACTTGTGTCAAAAGAGTAAACATTAAATAAATAAAATACAACCACCACAACATCAGCGGTCTTATTCCACGTTATACAACATTCCATGTTATAGCCCCTTCTCTGTCTTGTTTGTCTCTAGGCTGCCAACCGTCCAAAAACATCTGTGGCTTTCCAAAACGCAAAAGCCGACATTCACGATCACAGCCACTTCACACCCGCTGTGTAGAGGTGGGAAAAGAGCCAGGGTTTAAAACTTTTCTCTGAAACCTTTTTTTACACAACAATTTCTGTCACTTTACGTGTAGAACTGAGTACAACACTGTACGCTTTTAAGGAGAGACTGTATACTGGCCGGCTTTTCACTCCGCTGTCGAGTGTGGCCGTCCACAACAGCTGTAAACACTGTTGACTTTGTAACCTGTTATTTTCAAGCATAACCTGGACCTCAGTCAATACACAGTAGATAAGGCAAAATATAAAAAGCAGTTATTAAGTCATTCATATTAGCTGCTATGAAGCAACAGTACGTGAGAATATAATGTCTCCAACTGTGCTGAGGACTTGAGGTAGGAGGATCAACAGCTTCGTCACCAGGGGCCTTTCGTCAAATATGGAGGGCAACTGCCGTGCCTAATTAGCACAATTATGAATCTGTATTTTTATCTGTGACGAGTTTGGTGTTCCAAGCACAAGTACAGCTGCATGTGATGGTACATGAATGTGTAAGGAGGTTTGCTACACACTTCCACCAACTGATGATGTAATCCGTCTAAAAGAGTGCATCAGAATGACTGTCCGATATGACGTAACAATCTCCAAGACTCTTGTCTCACACCTCTTGCGGGTAAAATAAATGTGCCAGGGAGAGTCACACATTTTCTGACACTCCAGCGTTACATATTCTTCAAGCACTTTATATCCAGGCGAGACTTTAAAAGAACATGCAATGGGGTTTTCAATTTTTTGCAAACAAGAAAAAAGATGCTCAAACAAAGAAGCAATAAACAGATTATGAAGTGGAGTCTGAACTAATAGCTATTATGAAGTTGCACACTATACAGAAGCTGATTAAGCCTTTCTCTTGATTGTCAATTGGACCACTTGTCAGCATTTAAGGATTATCAGTACATTTGTGGAGCTTTGTGTTGTCTTGCACAGACAGAGAGGAATTTGCCAAACCCAGCTAAGTGAAAGTGCCTTTCAAAGTAACGCTCAAATAGCAAAAGGCACTCTACAAATATGCTTGTGTCTCAAAGAGCTTATTGTCATCTCATGTGTTATAAATTATTAAACCGATGACCTATATTCTCTAGTCTTCGAGCGGCTGGTAGAGCAACAGTGACACTGCAGAGTTGTTGTGATTTCTCTCCCCAACCAAAGTGATGGTGCTGCAGTGAACTTGAAGAAATAAACAACCAGTTTTAATTAGAGCCAAACTTAAAAAAAAAACAGAACTTTCTAGCTAATTGTGGCAAATTTAAAGATGGAGATTAGTTTGCGCTATGGAAACCAATCGGTAAGTGTCATCTTAGAGTGAAGGGGATAGAAGCACAACAAAAACAGGATATTTCATATGGTTATACAGGCCAATTTAATTCTCATTAATTTCCTTTCAATGAACTTCTCAATTTCAGAACTAAAATCATAAAATTAAATGATGCTAAAGAAGTTGGAACAATAACTGAATCCTTTACTCAAGTAAAAGAATCAATATAACAATGTAAAGATATTCAACTAAAAGTAGAAATGCACCAATCTGACTTTTTCAGTCCCGTTACCTGGGCTTTCCAGTATATAATGTTTATATATAAACATAGAATGTATTAGAATTGACCAAATAGATTGACCCAATTGTTAATGATACCTGATCCAGCTATTTGAGTCAGTATTGGCCCGATATCCAAGATCAGTATTGGATTGGTTCTTAAAAGAAAATCCTCCTAAAGTAAAGAACTATTAGCAGTAAATATACTTAAAATGTCAAAACTTAAAAATCTGGTTTAGCTGAAATATGGCCCCTTTGATTGAACTACTAGTAAATATGACATTAGGCTATTAATTCTGTTGTTCCTCAAAAATCACAACATAAATTTGAGGGGTCGTGAGATGATTAACTGGGAAGGAAATTAGAAAATCTTACTTTTATGTGAAATATTGGATATTGTAACCTCTTTGAGCTGTGAAAAGGAAGCCATTTTAGAATTTTGGTCAGTAAATGTTGGTGAAGTTGCTAACAACATACAGACATCTGATACATGACAAGGGGGGGGGAGTCGCAAGCCAACATGCTAAGGTAGTGTTTTTTTTTTTTTTTTATGTAAAAACAAAATCTGAAAACTAATGTGAAATGTAGTGGCCTAGAATTTTAAAGTAGAATGAAAACCATGATGTACAAGTACCTCTATGTACAGTAATTCATTATTAGATTGACATTACATTAATGTAAATTCAACCACTGAATCATATCTGACTTACTTTTCTCTGAGAGACATGAGTACTACCAACTATTGCCACAGTAGTGGGGTGTATAGGATGTTTTGGCTGCCCTTGCTCAATATCATCACCTTGTGTGTTTAGAAGTGCTGTTTTTCTCCCTAATTCTGGCATGCAAATCAGTTATAGCAGCTTCAGGGGATAGGGATAGGGACATCACTCATCGCTCTCAATGACAAGTCAGTGAATCATGATTCAATGCACTGAGTTGTCCTATATTGTAGCACCTTGAACTGCTCAAGTCGCAAATTGTATTGATGCTTTATTTCACGCTTAGTTTTTGCATTTCTGCAACAATGACAAAAGAAAAAAAAAGCTTTCAATATTTGTATTTTACTGCTAAAATGGCATTTGTGCATTACACTATCGCTGGTATCTTACAGTAATAGTTCTGAGATTATTCTACATGTGAAATAGTTACGTTTTAATGAAAATGTCATGGTTGTGGAGAGGAAAAAGTATGTTTCTCCATAACTATTGTATCTAACAAAGAGTTAGTGTCAAAATACAAACCCAATGATTTTATTCATCTTTGTGAGCCTGAACAACAAAAAAAAGATGAGAAAGGGATGAAGAGATGGATGAAACTGGATAACGGATAAACCATTCAGCTCTGCTACAAAGTGTTCAGCAGCTTCAGCACCCACCCCCCTCCTCCTCTTCTTCACTTCTTTAAAAGGATCAATCTCAAGAGATGCATAAATGAAACTATATGGATATGCTTCTGGAAGGATGGCATTATTATAACTGTTGTGCTCACAGTATATCATTAAAGATGTATTTTAAGTTTTGAAACAGGTGACAATAACATTTACATCTGTAGGTCGGCACCATCAAGAAGATACATTAGTGCACATAGGGCACAACGTGTACATTCATACATACAGGCACAAACACAGAGGCTGTTAGGGATCCTCCAGGGGAGCTTGTGAGGCTTTCAGGTGGTCTTCAAGTATAACATTGATCTAAGGCTGCACACATCAGCTCATTTGCCACTTTCACACAGTAGAAATGTTACCACTAAAATCTGATACATATCAAGAGACAGAGACCCTGAATACAAATTTGGAAAACAAGAGTTTGAGCTGTTCTACATGTAGAACAGCTCAAACACTTGTGGCCGCTTAACATGGGAAAACATGAGAAGTCATAGAGCAGAACAACAATAATGCTCTTCATACTGCTTTAATATGTGCCATCATTGCCAGCACTAGCAAACTGACTGGCAAACACAACATGAGAGTCTACAGCCCACTTTTATAAATCTCAGAAGAGGAACAGGAGAGACGGGTTCAGGTCAAATAGCACAATGTGTTGGTAATGTGTATACAACGTCCTGTAATGGCTGTCAGAGATGAATAACCTGATCTAGGGCAGGTATGCAGGAGTGCCACAGCCTCATTCCAATCGTACCTGCATGGACAAACACACACTTTGAGGGGAGCGCTAGTCCCATTGCATGCATGTGACACCCAGCTCCTCCAACATACCTCTCATTGGATTCTGGATCCACAAGATGCCCCCGATAAGGTGAGGAGATTGGCCGAGCATCACTGACAGTCACTTTTACCACGTCCAATGTCCGGAGCGAGCACCTTTTACCATATAACTGTTTCCTGATAATCACTGAGAGAAGAGGGTGACTTCCCCGGTCAACATGTCGCACCACCTGCTGCCAGATGAGCAGCCTGAACCCGGGCTGGTCTTGTGGAACAAGCTTTGCGTACAACACAGAAAAGCCCGGTAAATATTATCTACAAGACAGATTATCAAAAAAAAAAAAAAGTCCTTGGTGTTAGTCTATGCACTGCACGGCTCTAGTGTCCGCCAGAGAAGACAGAGTGCACAACGGAGATGATTATGCAAAAGAACTGGACGCTCCTGAGTCACAGACCTGTTAACCAGTGATCGTCTCCAATCGTAGAGTTTACGACAAGCCGCGCGCACACACACTAGCAATATGAATGCAGAAAGAGGCTGCGCGTTAACACGAGTCTTTATGGTGTGAGATTATGTACCATCACAGTGAATCACAGCGGTAGACTACATCGTTTCAACTGTACAGTGTGATAATAAGACAAGATGACAGTGTAATACAGAGAGAGCAGAGGCTGCAACATCACCCAATCACAGGCGTTTACAGGTGACTCGACTGTGTCTGGGTTGAGCCATGCGCATACATTCAGCTCCCATTATCACGGCAACTAAAACAATTTGTCGGTTATCTTTTAAACGAACACAAAAACGGAAGTGCCGTCGTGGACAGCACAGGAGGAAGCGCCTTACCTTCAACAGCCATAGTGCTACTCCACAGATCTGGGCATCACTCGCAAGGGAGCAGGCGAAATGTAAAACTCAGCGCTCTCTCATTGTACCTTGTTTGGCGTGTTATCATCACTTTGCTGCGGGCAAGCCGGAGCGCACAGCTGCTGCGCCTCAATGGATTCTGGGAAGTGTAGGCGCAGCGCTTTCTGGGATATGAGAAAAGCAAGTTTAATCAGTTTTGCAGATAAGGTAGTTTGACAGCATCTCTCTCTCTCTCTCTCTCTCTCTCTCTCTCTCTCTCTCTCTCTCTCTCTGCCTTAATGGAAAATCCCCGTTCTAAAGCACACTAATATTCCTAGGATGCTAAGGAATGATCATTTTATTTATACAGTACATTTCATTTCATTACACTTACATTCAAAATAAATTCACTCCTCACTTTGGATTGAAATTAAGACAAAGGTTGAAATCAAAGAGAAAAAATTCACTGGCTACTGCTCTGTTTGTGTGGCCACAGGGCAGAACGTAAAGCCATGAAACCTGTCTGCCATCAACTGGAGGTTCCCCTCATCCACAGATTCAGCTTCGTGGATGCTCCATGCTTTGCACTCCATGGTGCAAGCAAAACAACAGCTTATGTTTTACAATAATTGTGTTAATGACTGTGTCAAAATTTGCTTACCATAATTATCAGGTCCTGACCGCCACCGAAAAGACGTAAATCCTCGTTGGTATGCTAATTAAACTGAGCACTTTCAACATGACACATCTACTCTGTGTGTCAATTGAACGTGCAAAGTTTCTCCCTGTCTGTAAACTTTCTTTATTGTATGGTATCATTGTTATGTTTATGTGTGATATTGCTGATAATGACACAAATGAGGTGTACACATATAAGGTCATTACATTAAAGTTAAAGCAGAATAGAGCACAAGGAGGAAGTATGTGCAGCATCTGCGAGTTAGTCAAGGATATAATATCTTGCATGCAGACATACAGCACAGGTATTTCAAGTAGAAAACTTTTACACAAAACCAATTGTCCCAGAGGGCCATTACATGCTTGCCTGTGTCAAAGTATTTGAGTGTGACATTTTCATAACTGATATGCTGGAGTGATAAGCAGACGATGTTCTGTGTGTGACACTGTGAGGAAGTCTGTTGTTTTTAGCATAATTCTTCTGTGTGCATAACAGGCGTGTCTTCCGCACACACATCTACGTTCTTCCTGGTGTCTTTGTTTTAAGGTCTGTCCAGCCTGTCTGAGAAGTTTCTCTGGCTTTGATTGATAAACAACTGTACATACAGTACGTAAGTATGTGTGCTTGCTTGTGTGCTTTTGTGTGTTTTTGTGTGTGTGTGTGTGTGTGTGTGTGTGTGTGTGTGTGTGCTCATATCCCCGTTATGAGTTTTTGAAGAGGGGAATGTAATGAGTCATAAGTTCAAGCATACTAAAAATACAGGCACAAAAAATCAAAAAAACAATGGGTAGATATGAAAATTGTGTGTGTGTGTGTGTGTGTGTGTGTGTGTGTGTGTGTGTGTGTGTGTGTGTGTGTGTGTGTAGACGTGGCAATTGTAAACCAAGTAAAATTATGCTGTGCAAATTGTGTGAAAGTTAAGTAAGTCAGTAAAACAACCAAAAATATGATGTGTTTTACAATGTAGCTACAGCGTTGTTTTGTTGTTCAGAACAACAATGAAGGAAACCTTTTACTTTCTGCAGACGGTGAGCTCTGTGACCTCGGGTCATGCCAGAGACAAATCCAAAGTAATATCAAATTACTATGCTGACACACTGTCACCTTGACATATTGATCAGAATAATTATAGAGATCATATCAAATTTCTAATAGTTGTTATTTTTGGTGAGTGTTGGCAGTCTTCATGGCAAAAAAAAAAACAATAAGGAAAGCTCAACATTCGAGTCAAAATTAAAGGAATAGTTCCATAGTTTGATATAATATAATAGAACAATTTATAGACTATTGGACAAATAAAATTTGAGTCTTTTCTGTCTGATTTCTTGCCTTCTCTGTGCTCTGTGATATTTAGCAGATCAGGTCACTTTTGTTTGTCCATAATGATAATCTTCGGGATTAGTGGAAACCACAAAATTATCCTTACAGTTCAAGTGTGAATTCATGTTAATGAAGCCTCAGCATCTGTGTGTACATCTGCATTCTCGTGAAGTCTTCCTGTGCAGTATTCGGTTCATTTATAGTGCTACTGATTTGCATTGTGGAAAAAAAAAAAATCCCTTTTATTGTTCCTATCTTTAAGCAGATGCTGTAGCTGCCGGTTAATGATGTATTTACTTGGAGGGAGGTGGGGGGCTTTTTATGTTATGGTGTGTCAGGTATTTCTTCACAGGCAACATTTTCATAATCTGACAATCAGTGAAAAGGGAATCTTTGAAACTCCCCTTAGCTTTACAGAGCTTTATGATATGTTTCAGATCATTGCCACTCTCAACTCTCTCATAGCGTCAGAAAGCTGTTTTCAGAGGAAAAACTCACTGCAACTACCTGCTCAGCACCAAATAGCAGACAGACACAGTTAGAGATGAGCATTTAGCACCTAAACATTAACCCTTCTGTCAACTTAAAAGTTGATTTTATGTCAATGTTGTGCTCGCAACTTGTTTCTGCTGCCCCGGGATGGCAACAAAATCCTAACTTTGATGTTGATCCAGTTTATAATAGATACTGTAGATTTATAAGAGCTTTACTGTACTTTAATGAGAGTGCAAGCAAATTCCTACATGAAAAATGTAGATAATTGCTCAATACGGCATGATTTCTGCAGATGATTTCTGTTTTTAAAAAGAACAGTTTGCCTTATTTGTCAAACACTAAAATGATGTTTCTGTATGATTTAACAAACTCCGATAGATTCTACTAAGACTAAAAAACTGGATGTGAGAAGAAAAGTTTTTTTTCTTTTTCCCCAGACAGCCATAGTCCCCCCTTCACATTAATCATTACAGACTTAGCCTAACAGGCCATGTAATTTAAAAGTGCTGTGGTCTGCTTTGTTTCTCTGCATTGTGCCCAGTGCAGTATAATGACTGCTGAGCTGCAGGTATTCAGGCAATGAAACCCAATCTGTGTTACTGCACTGCACTGTACTGCAAATCTGCTGGTTATTTGGTACATTAATACAAATGAAGTATCTCATTAACATACTATAAACCATAAAGAAAGTGAAAAGGAGACATGCATGAGAACCAACACTGAATGGAAACTTAAGCAGCCAACATCTAGAACTTTAAAGATAGCAGATTTCTCAAAACATGTGAGTGACCGCTACAACTCAATTATACACCACACAGAAAGAAAGAGTACAATAATAGCATCAGAATATTCTAGAGATAATCCCACTCAACTCCATCTCCATATTGCTTTGATATTGTTCTACAAGTGTCCATTAAATTGACCCAGGTCAAATTGTCTTTTAAATCCTGCTCTTAGCCCTGCTTGACAATGACTAAGGTTACTTCACAAGTAGTTTTAAGAGGATATCTATTACAACTTTGACCTAGGTGTTAACATCACACCAGGAGAGTAATGATTACTTTATCATCCTGGCCTTGCCACAGCATCTCCCCTTCAAACGCCACCTTCCCGTGTTTCCTGGCCCTCATCAGAATCCCCACCACCTTATCAGAGATCCGAACATATCTGTCAAACAGCTGTCCAAACGTGACGCGGATCACTCCATCTGGATCCGGATCAGCCATAGTCCTGATCACGTAACACATGTCGGCTATCTCACGGTGAATGTGTTGCTCGGCACGTTTGGCTCTCTCTGCTGTTTTGGTTCCCTCCTTGGGGCGACCGTAACCCTCTTCGCCCTTCTGGAGGCGGAGGGACATGGAGTAATCATAGTCAAAATATTCACTGAAGGGGTTCAGTTTCTGGTTAACGTTGTGCTCTGAGGCCCAGTTCTGCCAGCGGCTCTTGAGGTTTCCCACAGTGCTGTATTTCTTGGAGAGGGTTGATCTTGTTGACATCCCCAGCTTCCTTTTTGTACCTGGGAGGGAAGTCAGATTATATTACAAATAAATAAAAATATACCACACACTATCTGTTTTTAACCAAATTGTCAACAGTGAAAAGTTGGAACCTTATATTCTTGGTCTTGAGGATCAATGCAAGCCTAATTGACGGGTTTCCAAATGAGTAAAAATCCTCATATGGATCTTGCGTCAACGTTGTCTTTGTGCTTTAAACTGCATGAATTACAAAAGTAATACCAGTATTCAATGTCACAAGAAGGAAACCTCCTTTTCGCTATTGCGAATGTCGTCATGTCGCCTGCCTCTCCAAATATGCTAAGGTTGGAAACCAAAATACTGTAAAATAACTTTTGATATCTTTATTTGACTGTGTTTTTCTGGTTGTCATGGAAGAGGAACTCGATCTTTGTGTGAAAATGCTACTTCCTGGAAGACTTCCCATTTTAATCTGTGACTTCATGGTGCACATAGAGAGTGTAATTACGGTCAAAGAATAAAGTCATCTCAAATATTTCAACAGTGCTGGCTTTCTGCCCATCCTGTCAAATCAAGCTGCCCTTCTCTCTCAACTAGATTTCCAGACCTCCACAGCTCTGTGGAGTAAGGTCTGTCTATACCACACATATATTCTAGAATAGGGGAATAAAACATTCTGAGTTGTCTGCATTTCTTGCTAAAATGCAGTGCTACATTCCAGACCAGCGATGGTGGCTCTGCTAAATAATCTCAGGAAGGAACTTGTTTTGGTGGAACATTTAGACCCTGCAAAAGCAAAAACACCTCATAAAATAATAAATTAAGTCAACTGTTCACACAATACAGTAAAGTGAGCTATTTAAATAAGCTGGATAAATGGTTAAACGTAATTTGACTTTACCAGTTTATTTCCATGTGTACTTCTTTTCATAGCAATCCCGCCAATCGGTTCCAAATCATCCCAGTTAGTAAATGCCATAAACATCTATTCTCTTTGAATCCTTGCTACCCATTTACATAAATAACCAAGCAGGCCTGTCTTAATTCACAATCCAAATTTTCAGCGTGGAGCTTGCTAGCTCAAAGGTTGATGTTATGTTCCGTAGAGAAGGGATATTGAGAACGACAACACACAGAGAACGGAAAGGGCCTGGCATCCGGAGACAAAATGAAACAAACTGATCATACTCACGTCGGGACCGGGGGTCTTTTAATCCTCAATGCTGACTCAGACTCTCCTTCAGAGTCGTTTTGCTCGCTTCTTTCACAAAGCTTGTCCTGTGTGTTTGAGCATCCTCTATGTCCAGTCTCTTCTTCTCTGCCTCATGGAGTCCACTGACATCTTCCTCACCACCAGAGGTGCGTCCCTCTCCTTGTCCTCCTGCCTCTTTTTCAAGCTTCTGCTCTTTCTCCACCTGCTTCCAGCTTTTGGTCAGAGATGATACCATGTTAGAGCATTTTCTGCGGCGTGTAGGCGAGCTTTTCTTTTCAGAAGCCGGTCAATCTCCTCACCTGATGGCAGAGACTCCTTCTTGATCCTCTCGGTCATGAGCCCAATGCCAGTACTTTTCTCCTGAACCCCGCCGGTTACCGGTTTCACCCCTTGCTTTACCGTGATGTGAGATGGTGGCTCAGCTGGAGTCTTGACCTCCTCAGTCTTGGTGGCATCTTTGGTCTCCTTGTGAGGAGTCTTTTGAGCCTCTCCAGATCTGATTATGTGATTTTGAGAAGCTTCTGTTGGTTGGATCTGAATGGGAGGAGGCTTCTTAGGTTCCCATGTCTTTTTGGGTTCTCCCACTGGTTCTCCAAGCGAAGATGGAGCCCAGCCGCTGGGTTCACTGGCTTGCTTCTTTTCGTTCTCCGTGATCCACTGCTGCCAGCTGCCTGTCAGGCTGCACACCTTGCTAATAGTACGCAGCTTTCTAATGTTGTTGTTGGTGGGTGGTTTCCTTTGGTTGGCCTGCATGTCAGACGTAATTATAAGTATTAATGTGTTAATTTAATTAAAAGGCACATTTAATCCTGCTAAGTGATCTTCCTTAACAGTTGCCATGCAGGTTGGGCTGAACAGATCCATATCCTCTCTTCTCAAATCTTTGTTTTCTGTGACTTTTTCTGCCTCTGCTGCTTCCTACCCTCACACTTGCAGCTACAGCTCTAAAATGGTGAGAGCATACAGTGGAAGGTATTTGAGTATGCTACTCTCCTGATCATCTTTCCCTGACACAGGTCACCCCTGCGGACTCATGTTTCATTACAGATTGCAGAGCTTTTAACTAGAGGTCAACAGAGCAGTAGACCACAATGTGCTCAGCTTAATTTGCAAGTGTACATATACCAAGACCATAAAAGCCACACACTTGATATGTATTATCCGGATAATCCCTCATTAACTTTTAAGCTTCACCTGATACATTGAAGCATAATGCAAATATATGTGTTGGAAAGTATAACATCTTAGTGTTGACAATTATTAACCTCAGTGGTTTTTCTGGACATCCCCACAAATTTAGATGACGTAGATTGGGAGTTAATGAACTGATTTTGCATCTACATTCTCTCTGCGTACTGTAGCGCTGTCATTCCCAGTGATAGGGCAAGGTACTCAGAGCCTTGTTTAAAAGTGAGACCATGTAACTCCTGAAAAAAGAAATAACACATTCTTATTCATACACGTAACAGGTTGAAATCAAAAGCAATAAACACACCCTTGAATTCATCACTGTTATGGGCTTTGCTGTTACAGCTTTACTTGGTCTGGTATGACCTCCAACTTCTGGTGGTGAATGTTGCATTGTGTGTTGCAGATGTACATGCATTTCTTGTGTGATTAGCATTTACATTTTCTTTTCAAATTTTATATCTTTTGGGGTACTTTAATCTAAAATGATGCATCACATTATATATGCTTGTTGTCGTGTGTTTTGAAGGAAAAATCTTAATTTGTTAAGTATATATGGCTGTCAGATAAATGTAGTAGAGAAAAAGTATAAAGTTGCCTCAAATGGACTCAGTTAAAGTGCAAGTACCTCAGCTGTACTTAAGTACAATACTTGAGTAAATGATCTTTAAAAATTCCACCACTGGTCCTTCCTGTTGACAGGTTTGACAGTAAAGTTTTAATCAACTGAGTAAATGATACGATACCATTTGCCCAACTTTTACCAAAAGCCGCAACAATGCAGAAATACCCAAAAAGTATTTTTCGAACATTTGGAGCACCAGTAAGAAAAGGCTTTTCAGTAAACTATTCCCTGATTATTATTTTCAGAAACTTTAAATACTGAAATAATTCACAATGTATGCTTACCTTAGAAAAAATAACACTGTTGTAGCTATTTAAGAGAGTAGAACATTATCAGAATCTACTGCATGTGGCCAGGAGTTAAACAGAGAGTATCACAGATACAAAGAGACACTTAATCCGAGGGGAAAAAAGAAAAAAGGAGCTTCTGACCAGGAAAGAATGCGACACCTTAAGGAGACATGAATCTCCTGCTTATACATGAAGGGGTATAAACTTACAATGCAGCTGGGAGTGAGATGACAATTCAAACAGCATGCATTCTGACATTAGCACAATCAACATCAATACTTTATGATTTGTCTACATTGAGCCTTGATAGAGGCGTTGGGTGCTGTTTTAAGAGCTGTGTTTTATGTGAACATCCATGAATACATACAAATATATATACAATACAAAATTATTAATTTTATGTGTGTGAAGAGAAGGCTAATTTATAAATAGAACTTGGCACATGCATGCACACGGACAGGAAGTTGCAGCTGTTGGCAGTCTGTCATGGAGAATGGAAGTGACTCTTGGAGCATCAGCACAAGACGTCTCTTCAGATGAAGTCAGAGTGGTTTCACATTCTGCTCTGAAAGGAGGGTTAGTGCTCCACCACAAGGACATACAGGCTCATTACGCTCTCAAGTCGGGGAGCAAACTACACATGGATAAAATGTCTTTTTGCACCTGATGTGGTCTAATGTCTTTAAGTGAAATCAACGCATTTTATTCAAAAGACACCCTTATATAATACACATACAGAAAACAACTATAAAAATACCAAGAACTCATAAGCTTCCTTTTGTTATTTTTAAAATGTAAAGAGTGTACGCAGTATATAATATCCTGTAAACACCATGTTTTTCACTCTGTTATTATTACACACATTACACACAGGCCTGAATTACACACACGCCCCAATGGAGGGATGTCAGAGTGAGTGGTCTGCAGCTGTTGATGGACAGGCGCCTCGAGCAGTTGGGGGTTTGGTGCCTTGCTCAAGAGCACCTTGGCAGTGCCCAGAAGGTGAACTAACAGCTCTCCAGCTACCAGTCTACCACCATACAACACAACTCCCTACAGACTGAGCTACTCCCACCCTGTTAAGAGTCTTGCTAACATGTTGTGACTTTGTGTCAGTGAAGGAAGACAAATAGACAATGTTTTATCTCCAGTACCTCTGTTAGAGTTTTGGATACTATAATAATAGTAATGGCCACAATAGAAACACATAGTCCATCTGTCACATTCAAGACAGCCGTCAAACCCTGTTTCTTTTTGTAAAGCACGACCTGGAGCTTTTCCTAAATTTACCATTTCCAAGCAGCGCTGGATATTACCTCGGAGGCAGCTTGCATTTTTATGTGACAGCAGACCTGCAGGGACATGGAACACTTTTGATGGCAGTGGTAGCACAAAGTGTACCATCACTTGGTGGCAAAAGGAGGATTATTCATCTTTCCCATTCAATTATGTCACAGCTAAAAAGGTGTTGTTAATCAGGAAATAATGTTGCAGTCTGCCAGTAGAGGTTGCTATTATTTTATTGTTGAAGCACTGTAATTCTCCACGAGGACACATACGTCTCCTCAGCTTACTATTTACTGTTTTACTCAATAACCCCAGTATACTGTAAACGAGTAAACCTTTCTACTAATGAATCAACAATCAGTCACACTGTATACTGAAACAAGAGCACAGTGATGTGCACTTTACCACCACAGTTCATTATATTATATTAAAGAAATGAACTGTATCCCATTATCTCCCTGTTTGATTTATTTGCCTGGAATAAAAATTCCTCTTTTAGAGTAAAACATCAAGGGCTCTGAGATGCATTTTCTGACACACTGAATTCAAAATCAGCACAAAATACCAAATATTCAAAAATAAACCAACAACGGTGGATCCATGGGTTCAAAAAGTAAATTACATTAAGCCATTAAGCATCTGCAAATTTTTAACTGACACTTTGCAAAGCAGTCATGGCAGCAGTAGAATTGATTGATTGATTGATTGATTGATTGATATTATTTTGAATATGTAAAGAACAGAACAGCAGGCAAGGAATTAAAATAAAACAAATCAATAACAACAAATAACAACACAATAAATGATTGATAATAACAACTTGTGAACACTTGACAATCTGTTAACACATCCGAAATCGAGTGGAAAGAAGAATAAACTTGTTTAATCCTAAAGACTGATTCATTCTGTCTCAGTCTCCAAAGTATGCGTATGCTGCAGGTGGGAAGCTTGTGCATTTCCCTACTTGGATGATTTGGGCCAAATAGGCCAGGTGGTCGACCCCACTGAAGGCAGGACGTCTAAATGTGGAGCGAATGCACCTGTGTTTCCTGGTGCTTATCAACATCTGCACTGTTGCTGCTGCTTTGTTTCCCTTTCACTTGTCGTTCTGAGGTTGTTTTATTTGGCCGTGGGTCTTATTGTGCATTAATTTCCCAGGAATGCATCTGTGAGGGTCTCAGCTGTTTCTCTGACCTCTGTATGTGGTGCTGATTTGTGTTATGCTTGGGGTGATCTTGCACATAATTGGAATCCTGTTGTTGTTGTTGATGTTGCGATCCAATCAACATCCTAGTATATATGATGTATTTATAACTATCATCTTGATTGCTGCAGTGACTTGGTTTATTTGTAAAATGAGTAAATGAAACAGCTGTAACCAGGATTCAGAGGATGTTTTTTTCTCTTCTCGCCAGCAGAGTTTGGTGGTTTAATGTCTCTTCATTTCCAGGCTAATAAACAATAACATTTGAAACAGTCAGACATATGGATCTTGACAAATCATCTGAAATACTAAACTGAAGTCCAGTTTTGATTCAACTGGAGAGGGTTGTTGCCTTTCCACAATGCTGACCTCAACAAAGAGACCAGCCGCACAAATCTGTCCTGGCCCAGCAAAAGTAAATCACTATGTAATCCACTAATACTTCCTTCCGAAGAGGCTGTGTGTTATTATTGGGCCGAGCCACTTAAGCTCTGATAAATAAAGATGGGAAAGACGGTAAATTAAAACAAGTTCAATACAACGAGGGCTGGCCAGGAGACTAAGAGGAAACCTCGTCCCCTGCAGAGCGCCCGACAGAATGACAGAGAGCACAGCTGGAGCCAGACAAAGTCATTAGAGGCTGAGGGGGAACTAAAGGTCCTTGGTGTGGATTTATGTGACAGGTTGCATGACAACGTTTTACATGATGAAGAGGACGGAAGCAGAAAAGGATGAAGTATGATAAGAGATAAAACAGGAGTTCTTTGGAGTGGCAAGTGTTTACAGTTATAGAGGCTTTAAAATGGTACTGTTTAATGTTAAAGATGTTTTTCTGTGTCACTGATAACTTCTATTGGCTTTAAATAACATTAAGAGAGGCTCTTTAAGGCTGTATGGACCCAGTGGTGCTTTAAGCTAAACGCTAACGTTAGCATGCTTACATAAATGTAGATGTGCTGTATTTATATAGCGCTTTTCTAGTCTTAACGACTACTCAAAGCGCTTTTACATCATACATTCAACTCAGGGTGCAGTGTCTTGCCCATGGACACTCTGACATGGGACTGCAGGGCCAGGATTGAACCACCAACCTTCCAATTGGCAGGCAACCACTCTACCACTGAGCCAGTCTATATCCACAAGGTTTCACTTCTGGGATTGCTCTGGTGCTGCAGATACGCCAGATGTCCCTCTTCTTCGCGGGATGTCCGGCACTCTCCGCTTTCTTTCTGTTGGAATTTTAAACTCTGGATAATTTATGAGGACTATGGTTAACTGCTCCTTAGATCTCTTTAGGGTAAATCCAGACATCTAGCTAGACAATCTGTCCCATCTGAGTTTTCTGTTACACAACTAAAACAACTTTTGAACTTGTTCAAACCAAAACAAGTTCCTTCCAGGCTATTTTGCAGCGGCACCGTGGCTCTGTCTGCCCATTGTGATTGGTTTAACGAAATGCACATTTTCTCCCATCCCGGAATGCTGTGTGGACTAGCCAGACCCTCCTTCGCAGCGCTGTGGAGGAAGGTCTGGCAAAGTGTGACTAGCTAACTAGAAAATGCATATCCTGCAGAAATTGCGTGGGAATGCTCAATAGCTAAATTGCTAAAGCTAAACTGGATGAAAAGCTTAAATTTGAAGTAGTGAGGATAACTGGAAAAGTATAAATTGTTTTAATTAACTTGAATTTCATATCATAGGACCACTAATGTACAAAAGATGTGGAATAATTAAAGTTTTTGGGAAAAGCTAATGCTAAAGCTAAACTGGATTGCTGGTTAAAATGTGTAAGAAAAAGGTGAAGTTGTAAGAAATGTGGAAAAGTGATAATTGTTCTAATTAATATGAATGTCTTTAAAAAATTGAATAATATCCATATTGTAAGAAAGTTGTCGGTATTACAACAGTGGCACACATCACAGTGGTAAACGTCTACAGACTGCAGTTCAATGCGGCTGCTGCTTATAGCTGTTGTGGTCCGCTGTCCTTCCCCCAACCGTGGGCCTTCTCTCCAGCTGTTGGCAGAGTCTCCCTGGCTGGTTGTGGGGGGCCATTGTCACCTGTTCACCACCCGCTCAGCTGTCTTCCATCACCTCATCAACTCCTGCCAGTCTTAAGCCCGGGCTAACCACCTCGTCGGCGCCAGATTGTTACACACTCATTTGCGGTAACTTGGCTCCCAGTGAATCGTTATCCTACTCTGCACTTGCTCTCTCTAGCTGTTTCACGTGTTCTTCTACTCACCGTGTGTTCTCTGCCTCTCCAGATACCTCCGTGCTGCCATCCACCATCCCTCCGACCAGTCTCCGCACCCTTGGACTTTTGCATCTTGTCATTAAAATCCCTTTTTCCTGATCTACCGTTTGTCTCTGTGTTTTGGGTCCCGCCAAACCTAACAGAACAATCTGGCCAACATGGACCCCACAGGGATACCATTGGTTCCGGACAACGACAACACACAGCGGGCTATCCAGTCTCAGGGAGTTTTATTGGGACGTCATGACCAGCTGCTCAATACACTCCTGGAGAACAATCAACAACTAATCACTCAGGTTACCCAACTAACGGCTCAGGTCGCTAGGCTATCTGTTGTTCCTTCACCCCCCCTCTCGTCTCCTTCTGTTTCTCCGTCTGGTCCCACAGGAATGGCAGCCGCCACGCCTCCGTGAGCCTCCCATTTCCGCACGGAGCCGTTCTCGGGTGACTTGGGAAAATGTCGCGGATTCCTGCTCCAGTGCGGTCTCATCTTCAGACAACGACCGTTGTCTTTTTACAGAAGCTGCTAAGGTTCACTACGCTCTGGGACTACTCAGGGACGAGCCCTGGCGTGGGCTGAGGCAGTGTGTGCTAATCGCCTGCCCGCAGGTATAACTTTTGACTCTTTTTCTTCTGAATTAAGAACAGTTTTCGACCACCCGGACTATGTGGGGAGTGCGTCGGCGGCTGCTTGCTCTCAGACAGGGACGGGAGGAGTAGCGGATTACTCAGTTGATTTCTGGGCTGGCGGCGGACTCTAAGTGGAACGAGGAGGCGCTAAGGGGGGCTTTCGTTAACGGTTTGTGTGACGTGGTCAAGGATGAACTGTCTGTTCGGGATGACCCTGCCACCCTTAATGAACTTGTGTCTCTTGCCATCCGTATAGACAACCGGTTGCGAGAGAGAAAACGAGTTAAGAGTCGCTGTACTCCACCCCCCGACCGGACGGCTACATTGTCGGGGTCCCGGTCACCTGTTTCCCCGCTGCTGCCCTCAATCACCCCGGGGTACACCGCCAGGGAGGGGGAGGAGGCGATGCAGTTGGGGCGTGCCCGTCTTTCCCCTGCTGAACGACAACGCCGCATGCGGGCCGGTGAGTGTCTCTATTGCAGCGATACTTCCCATCGTATCGCTAATTGTCCGGCCCGGCCAAAAGACACGACTCGCTAACGCACGTGGGCGTGTTAGCGAGTCCTAAGGTTGACGTTCAGCCCACTGCACCCCAGTTATTAGTACCTGCCTCATTACAATACCAGACTCTTTCCTTTCCCCTTTCCGCTCTGATTGATTCCGCGCTGAGGACAATTTTATTGACTGTGAGGTTGCTTCCCAAGCTGGCATTCCCATCGTGCCTATAGATAGCCCCATTCGGGTTACGGCCGTTAACGGCTATACTCTCGCCAGAGTAACACAACAAACTGTGCCCATTTCTTTAGTTTTGTCAGGAAATCACCATGAAACTATTCAATTCAAGATCATGTCTGCGTCTACTACCCCCCTGATACTCGGCTTCCCCTGGTTAACACTGCATAATCCCCTGATCGATTGGCAGCTGCCATTCGGGGTTGGAGTGACCACTGTCACGCAGAGTGCCTGGGCTCGGCGGTGCCACCCATTGTTAACATCCCCGCATCTGTGGACCCACCTTCCGATTTGTCCTCAGTGCCAGCCGATTATCTCGACCTTGCTGAGGTTTTTAGTAAAGATAATGCCATGACCCTGCCTCCTCATAGACCATATGATTGCGCCATTGACATTCGGCCCGATTCCCTTACCCTAAGAGTCGGCTGTACAACCTGTCACGGCCGGAGAGGGAGGCTATGGAGCGATACATTCGTGACTCTCTAGCTGCCGGTGTTATCCGCCCGTCTTCGTCTCCGTTAGGGGCGGGGTTTTTCTTCGTGGAAAAGAAGGATAAAACACTGCGCCTGTGTCGATTTCCGCGGACTTAATGACATTACTGTGAAGAACACGTACCCCTGCCCCTCCTGAGCTACATTCGAGCCGTTGCAGGGCGCGACGGTGTTTTCGAAATTAGACCTCCGCAACGCCTACCACCTAGTCCGCATTCGTCAGGGGGACGAGTGGAAAACAGCTTTCAATACCCCGTTAGGTCATTTCGAATATCTGGTGATGCCTTTTGGCCTGACCAATGCCCCAGCAGTGTTCCAGACCTTGGTAAACGACGTGTTGAGGGACTTCCTCAACCGGTTTGTGGTGGTGTACCTCGACGATATTCTGGTGTTTTCATCCTCATTAACCGACCATGTGTCCCATGTCGTCAGGTCCTCCAACGGTTACTGGAGAACAAACTCTTCGTCAAAGCCGAAGTGTGAATTCCACCAGTCGGTTCCGTTTTTGGGTTTCATTATTGAGAACGGTCAGATTTCAGCGGATCCTGCTAAAACTAAGGCGGTTACTGACTGGCCCACGCCCACCAACCGCAAGCAGTTGCAACGGTTTCTGGGGTTCGCCAATTTTTATCGTCGCTTTATTGCCAATTTTAGTCAGGTGGTGGCTCCCCTTACTAGACTCACGTCCCCTAAGGTTCCTTTTTTCTGGTCTCGGTCGCTGACCGGCAATGGAACAACTTAAATCTCTGTTCACTTCCCCTCCTGTGTTAAAACACCCAGATCGTGCGCTCCAATTCGTGGTAGAGGTGGATGCTTCTGCGTCGGGGGTGGGTGCGGTCCTATCCCAACGCTCCCCCTCCGACCAGAAGCTCCATCCTTGTGCGTTCCTCTCGAGAAATTGTCCCGGCGGAAAGGAACTATGATGTGGGCAACCGGGAACTTCTGGCGGTGAAGGTGGCGCTGGAGGAGTGGCGCCATTATCTGGAGGCGGATCAGCCGTTTTAGTGTGGACCGACCACAAAAACCTGGCTTATATTCAGTCCACCAAGAGGTTGTCGTCCCGGCAAGCCAGGTGGGCCTTGTTTTCAGTAGATTCGAGTTTACGCTCACCTACCGTCCGGGGTCACGAAATGTGAAGCCGGATGCACTGTCTCGGCAGTATGACAACCCGGAGGAAGATGCCGACCCGAGACAGTGCTACCTCCTCCTGTGTCGTCGCTGCGGTTCGCTGGGAGATCGGCGCGGTCAGGGCGGCCCAGACCCTGGATCCTGGTCCCGGTGGCGGTCCGGCTGACCGTCTCTACGTGCCTGCACCGGTGCGGTCCCACGTACTTCAGTGGATCCATACCGCCCGTTTTTCCTGCCATCCCGGGATGCACCGGACAGCTACGCTGGTGAAGCGACACTTCTGGTGGCCCACGATGGATGCTGATGTTCGTACCTACGTGGCTGCCTGCTCCGTCTGTGCGAGGAGTAAGGCTTCCCATCAACAACCTGCTGGCCTGCTGCTACCTCTACCGATCCCCAGCCGTCCCTGGTCCCACGTGGCGTTGGACTTTGTCACCGGCCTGCCCCAGTCCAAAGGTAACGACACTATATTGACGGTGGTGGATAGGTTCTCTAAATCTGTCCACTATATAGCGTTACCTAAATTACCCACAGCCAGTGAGACGGCTGACCTCTTGGTCCAACATGTATTCCGTCTCCATGGAATACCTGTGGACATTGTTTCTGATAGAGGTCCACAGTTTATATCTCGTGTGTGGAAGGAGTTTTGTACTGCGCTGGGTGCTTCTGTCAGTCTGTCCTCAGGTTACCATCCGCAGTCTAATGGTCAGACGGAGAGGGCCAACCAAGATCTAGAGGCGTCTCTCCGCTGTGTGGCTGCCCAGAATCCCGCCACCTGGTCTGACCACCTGCCCTGGGTTGAGTATGCACACAACGCCTTGGTCACGTCCGCCACGGGTCTCTCCCCCTTCGAGGTAGCCCTGGGCTACCAACCCCCTCGGCGCAGGAGAAGGACCTGTCCGTGCCTTCCGTCCAGGACAATCTTCGCCGCTGTCACCGGGTGTGGACGGAGGCCGGGAGTCCCTTCTTCGGGCCGCTGACCGGGCTAAGAGGGCGGACAGGCATAGGTCCCGCGCCCCTGTTCCAACCGGGCCAACAGGTATGGTTGTCTTCCAGGAACATTCCTCTGCACGCCGAGACACGGAAGCTCTCCCCGTTACCTGGGCCCCTTTGAAGTCGAGGCGGTGGTGAATCCTGCGGTCCGGCTGAAGCTGCCGGCTGCCATGCGTATTCATCCCACTTTCCATGTTTCGCAACTGAAGCCGGTGTCCTCCAGCCCCCTCTGTCCTCCGGTGGATCCGCCCCGCCAGTGCGGCTGATAGACGACCACCCGGCCTACACTGTCAGTCGACTCCTGGACGTCCGGCGGCGAGGTAGGGGCTACAGTATCTGGTGGACTGGGAGGGCTATGGGCCGGAGGAGCGGTCGTGGATTCCTCGGCGGTTCATACTGGATCCTCTACTGGTCACTGACTTTCATCGGAGCCATCCCGACAAGCCTGGTCGGGCGCGTGGAGCGCCCGTTGAGGGGGTACTGTTGTGGTCCGCTGTCCTTCCCCCAACCGTGGGCCTTCTCTCCAGCTGTTGGCAGAGTCTCCCTGGCTGGTTGTGGGGGAACTCCCTCCGGGGGCGTGGCCATTGTCACCTGTTCACCACCCGCTCAGCTGTCTTCCATCACCTCATCAACTCCTGCCAGTCTTAAGCCCGGGCTAACTCACCTCCTCGCCCTTGTTACACACTCATTTGCGGTAACTTGGCTCCCAGTGAATCGTTATCCTACTCTGCACTTGCTCTCTCTAGCTGTTTCACGTGTTCTTCTACTCACCGTGTGTTCTCTGCCTCTCCAGATACCTCCGTGCTGCCATCCACCATCCCTCCGACCAGTCTCCGCACCCTTGGACTTTTGCATCTTGTCATTAAAATCCCTTTTTCCTGATCTACCGTTTGTCTCTGTGTTTTGGGTCCCAAACCTAACAATAGCAAATCTCTCTCTATTTTCTCTCTGTCTATTTTAAAATGAGTTGTGAACAACAGCAAAGCCCATCTTTACTTTAAATGAAATCAAACAAAGAAAAAGAAAAATTGTCTATTACTCCTCTTGTAAATCAATATTAGAGTAACCTACTTGTCCAGCTGCTGCAATAAATATGCAGAGGAGGAGTAATCAGAATCACTGCGGAACAATTATCACATACGCTTTATTTCTGTGTTTGTCTGTGTCACTGAATGTGTGTTTGTCTGTCTATGTCACTGTCTGTCTGTCTGTGTCACAGTGTGTCTGTCTGTCTATGTCACTGTCTGTCTGTCTATGTCACAGTGTGTCTGTCTGTCTATGTCACTGTCTGTCTGTCTGTGTGCAGTGTGTCTGTCTGTCTGTCTGTATTTCTGTCTGGCAGTGAGACTGAGTGTCTGTATGTCTGTCTGTGTCACTGAGTGTGTGTGTGTGTGTGTGTGTGTGTGTGTGTGTGTGTGTGTCTGTCTGTCTGGGTTTAAGGCTCTGTGCTCTGGTGTTGACTCATCCACTCTAGCTAGTGCAATACACACCCATTCTAAATGCAGAAAAATCTTGAAATGTACACTAAACCTAAACAGAAATTTCACAAAAACTGTAAAAGATATCAAAACACTTAGTAGACTATGAATAGCTGGATTTTTTTTCGAGAATGGTTTAAAGTTTCAATTACATCTGTAGGTGAAAGAATGTAGGAGGAGATACATTTTGAAGCAGAAGAGTGACTTATAGTCCGGAAAATACGATACCAGTTTTTTTCTGAAATGAAATTGGTCTTCTTTAATGGTAAGTGTGCCTATAGTGTGTGCCAATGAATATGGATATGAACCTGCTGCCTTTGGGAATATCAAGACTGTTCTGTCGGCCATTTGAGGTGTGCATGCAAACAGAAAGACATTCAGATTTTTATAGGACATAGTCACTTAATTAGACACATCACATGACATTGTTACTGACCTTTGTAAAATGATTATCACAAAATTAGCCTGATTTTTAGATGATTCCTCATGATTTGCATGCTTCATCTACTGTATTTTAGAGATATTGAATGTGCTAGTAAAACATCTGGCCGATTTCTTTAGAGACATAGTCTTGTTACCAGAGATCTTATAAAAAACAATGTTGCTATTGGCTTGCATCGCATTAGTCAGCCATCACACTTCATTACTTTAGACCGCAGCAGCCTCTGGAGCAATAATTGGCTCCACACTTCTCACTCGTTACATCAACTTCTATAATGTTACCAACACTGAGCTCTGAAATCAAAAGCCCAAAACAGGACCTTCACATTTATTGTCCCACTGTTCTTTTATCCAAAGTATCTTTCTGATGTCCATACTGGTTTCCCATGTATTTTATTTTTTCCCAGCATGACACAGTAAATTACACATAAAATAACACTTCACTTTATGAATTACACTAACAAGTAAATGCTCTTTAACTTCAACTTCCCAGGATGCCTTAACTTGATTTAAAGTCTCTCTGGGATCCATATTAGCCGATTCGGCGTTTACTCACATCTGAAAGAGAAAGATACTTTTAAGCTCTTTTCATCCAACTAAGAAGCCTTCATGCTATTATCAGTCTGAATGGCTCCTGCCGGGACCTGCAGCCTTTCTCTGCTTCACACCCTTTGTGTACACTAAGTGTCATTCTCACTCCCACAGACCATCAATCATATTCAGCTCCTTTGGAGTTTTTCTAGGTGAGGGAGTCCCTTACCTTAACTCACGTTTACATTCTTATTCTACTCTGTTTATTTTGCTAAACCACATGAGTTTGTACTCACACCAGCATTATACATTCCAAAATGTTTTTTATTCCCTAAAGTTGGACAAAATATCTCAATATGCAATGTGTGCAAATTGCAACTATACTTGTAATAAAAGTCAAGAAACTTGCAGATTAAAAGTTGACCTTTGGTAGTCTCTAGAAATCTAAGATCAGAAAACTTGTCTCAACATTAAGTTGACATGGATATTGATACAACGCTCTGCACATATAATACAAATAAAAATAAAAACATGATTCTTTCAGTGAATAACTTAATGCCAAATCTTAACAGTTCTGCAGAGACCACACAGTTGGTTTGGTATTATAGAGTCTGCTGCAGTGAAAGCAGGATGACTTGGAGTTGCACCCAATATAATGATTTCAAGGTGACTTGCATCTGATGGATTTATGAGTTCATTCCCCAGTGACCTTTTAGCTTTTTAAAATGTTTGTTTTATTGGTGGTCAATTCTGTGCCAGTTATGTGGTTGCACAGATGATTTCTTTAGATGCTTGTATTGGTGACTGCCCCGCAACATTAAAACATTTAAGACCCAGTCATTGATTTAAAGACATGCAAAATTATGTCACTGTCAGAGAGAGCCAAAATATGGGACTTTCTTCTTCCCTCACAATGCTATGCAGCGAGCTAAATGCTCTTCCAATAGAGTTTGAAGCAATTGGCATTTTAAGTCTGTACTGGAGGCAATTGTGAAACTGTATCAGAAAAAAACACAACAAATTCAATGAAAGAAAGAAATTGAGATATAATGAACACAAAGAAAACTGGATTCACAAAAGCAGCATATAATGCTTAATTTGCAGAATGTTAGGTCATAAGGAAGAAAAACATTATTATTCTGTTCACACATTATTCCAAGACCATTTAAATAGCTACTTTAGCCGCTTTAAATGTTGGATTATCTGGTTTATTAGCCTGTGAAGTACATACACTGAACATCTCCTTTTTAAATTATGCTAGGAAGGAACAAAGTATGGCCATTGAAATATTTAATCTAAATCTAGTAAACAAACCAGAGTCCACAAGAGTAAAACACATAACAGTCAGCTGTTACAACCTGGTCCAAGGCCACGAGAAAAGAGAACGAGGCAGTGTAAATGATCAAATGAAAAAAGTGATTGATTCAACAAAAGAATAAACTAATGTGTGTCTCTGTAACTTAAATAAATCAAAAACAAGATGTGGCAGGCAAGGTGATCAGGCAATGGCTGAGCTCTGGATTGCAGTGAAGAGAGCGTGTAGTCTGACCAAGTGAAGCTTTATCCTCACTCACAGCTCACAGCTCCACCAAATCTGTCATCAACTCAAGACAAAGATAATTAATACCAGTGAGGTATCACTCCCACAGAGTGGCCTCACTGGACCAACAGTCACTTAGAATGCATTAGAAACACAACAGCTATAATAAAAATAGAACCTGCTTTACAGACACTGCTACAACAAGGGAAGATAAAAAGATGCCTGTGAATAGTTGCTTGCTCACAGATTTGACAAAATAGTGGATGTAACCGTTGCCATATAACAGATATATTTATATCTATGGGTGTAACAATGTCAGTTAAACCGCTGTAGAACCCTGTCACGTTTAACTGAAACCAGAAAATGGCTTTTCACTTTCAAATAGAAAGGCAAAGTCCCACCCCTTCTGGTAGACCTCATGGGACCCGCAAAAATATGAACAATAGTGAATGGGGAGAGACAAATTATATTTTGATCCCGTTTGAATTGAGACATTACAAAAATGATCAAAATGATCAATTTAAAACATATTTTTCAACTGAAGAAAGTCCTAATTTGTTTTATGACCACTTAGTTTTGTGTGAAACCACTTAGTGAACTACATCTCTCGTCACACACAATTTACGTCACCTTTGTTAATGCTCGTGTGAGCAACCTCGGTACCAAACACACATACAGCGTAGCTTCAGCGAGACGCTCTCCATGCCACTTTGAAGTGTGTTGTCTTTCTAATTATGTATTTTCAAAGTCTTATACTTTTTAGTTTCAGTTTAACAATATACTAAGACTTTCTTGACTTGAAAACTATTTTTTTTTTATTTATTTTTCTTTACAAAATAACAGAAATACAAGGAAATGCAATTACATGTCTTGTACAAACATGTCTACCCACCCCCAACCCCACCCTCTGAAGTATTTCCAAATCTTGGTTGGGAATGAGGTCAATGAATTAGTCCATTCTGGTCCATTATATAGAAAAAATAAAACAAACATATTTCTGTAATCTTCGGTACTGCAAAGTGCCACTGTTTACACGTCCCAAGGCTCTTCCATCACATGTGACAAATCTGTTCTCAATACATAGCAAACAAAGGGGTCCCAGATCTGGTAAAAGTTATGTTGTTGATGTTTTATTGTATATATGTAAGGGGAGAGTTGGAGATAGCTCAGACAACCACCTGCTTACACTTGGACTTCTAGTGTTTTCCCATGAGAGGCCTACTCTCTTTGCCATTAACACACTTAAGTCTACAAATGTCTGTTGACATTTCTTAATCTTCAAATTATTATTATTCTAATGTTTGAGTTTGGTGTGTTCTAATGAAATTTCTCAACTGTAGGTATTTAAAAAAAATGATTACCGGGTATGTTAAATTTATCAACCATGTCTCCAAATGTCATCAGAACCTTTTGAGAGTTGTAAAAGTCTCCTATTTTTCCCAGCCCCTTAGCAACCCAAGATTTAAATCCCCCGTCTGTTTTACATGGAGGGAAGGAGTCATTTCCCCATATCGGGCTGAAGACAGAGAGAGAGGGCGTTTCTCTCAGATAGTTTTTAACTTGATGCCAAACTACAATCATGAGAGGAGTATCACTTTCTGCAAAGTAAAACAGCAGTGTTCTTAATTGAGCTGCCCAATAGTACCAGAGAGGGTTGGGACACTTCAGTCCCCCTCTGTCGTAAGAATATGATTGGTGTGTACCGGAGAAATATGAATATTGTTTGCCATTGGGATTATCTTCCCTCCATACATCAATTAGACTCATTTCTTTCATGAAATAATGAATTACACCTCTGCTTCTTGAATGTGACTGGTCCACTCCCAAACCTTTGTCCTTCCGTGGATCTAAGGTGAAATTAAAATCACCTGCCATAATACAAACACCAGATAAAGAAGCAATAGTAAGAAACAGGTTTTGGAAAATTGAATTAGATTGTAATGTTTTGATCGTGTTCATAACTTGCTTGACCATTTTAGTTTTTTGTAGACCCCTGCATAATGTTTTAATCCTGTTCATATCTTGCTTGATCTTTTTAGTTTTTTTGTAACCATTTGATGTAATTCTAACCTTAAAACCTTAAGATCAACAGACATATGGACCAACTGTTTTGAATCTTCAACACTTTCAGTAATTTCAGACGTAACAAAGAACAAAGAACAAATTTCTTCCTCGGCCATCATTAATCCGCCTGAATACTACCCCGTCAGGTGTTCCCCACCTTCGTATATTGGACCTCCAGAAAGCAAAAAACTGGTGCACACAGCGTGAGGATGACAACTTGACTAACTTTCACTGTACTTTTCTTTAATTAAAGTTACAGATCGGGTGTTATGACATTTGTTCATTAAGGGTAAATAGAGCATTCACATCATTCCATATGCACCATAAAGGATTGAGAATTGTGGCCTTAGTTACATTCAGATTTCTTGCTTTTAAAGCTTGAAAATTCTGGTTTTGACAAAGCCTGACAGACCTTTTTAGTCTGTAGTGTTGAGGATAATCTTTTTTCACTTAACAACGGGCATTTTGGTTAAGTTAATTACACTAATTCAGTGAGTGTACACAAATGGATTCACCTATAACATTGCGACTGCCTGTGTGGGACTGAACAGCTCTCAGACATAGTGAGTAATTTACTGTAGATGTCAGGTTTAACTGATGCCAGAAAACTATCTACTCACACCAAAGATGACCAATAAAAACAAAAGCAAGTTGACACTAAAGATGTATTCTCAGTTTATTTTCACTCATCTTAAATATTTGCCTCTGATATTTATATTTGAGTTCATTGCTTCACTATTTACATCTAAACTAAATCAGTTTTACTTTTAATGTGTTAACCCCGTATTTCTACACAAAGGTCTGCACAATGAAAGAGGATTATATCATTAGCTGTTAAACTTTCTGTCTTCTTTGTCCAACAATCTTAGTTGTAATATAATAAGAATTCGTGCTAGTGCAATTCCATTTGTACTGGATTAATAATACTGAAATGAAGAGCACATTCTTATAGGGCATTTTATGATTAACTCTGATATGAAGTGTAGGGCTAAAGACAAATGTTCTATTTTACTATAACTTCCTCTCTCTCCATGTATCCTCAATGTTTTTATTCATTTCCATGTGAGCAGGTGGTCTCTCTAGGGGGATTCAACGGCTGAGTGTTCATACTGCAGGTACTGTCTTCTGTCATATCTGATTTGGTTGAGGTCCAACGCTGTTTGCCTGACTGAAGCTCAGACCCACAGGGACTCCCATTGCCTCGCCAGCCCTCTGCTCTTCCTCAGTTAACAGGAAAGGATCCACTTTCAGCAGAGCAGTCTGGCTGCGGACGTGAGGAGCTGGTCTTGTGTGTGTGTGTGTGTGTGTGTGTGTACGTGTGGATGACAAGTGAAACAACTACTTTGCTTTGACACCCTGAATGTCCACTGGAGACAAAACTTCCCCAGTTTAGAAGTGGTTCTTGGTAGCTCCTGTCCTCACACCAACAAAGGACAAAGCTTCAGACCCACATAGGTGTGTGCTAGCGTGTGACTCTCTTCACACTCCACTGCTCCAGACTCTCTATAGAACACATTCCAGTGAGGGTGTTGGGTCAGTGCAGGCGCTGAAGGACACGCGGTGGTTCGCAGGCTGCACTAATTTGTTTAACCTCTGATTAGGCCTAGGAATGTCAACTATTGAGGAGACACTACAGGTCCCGACAGCATCGTTTGACACTTTGGCAATCTGTCATTGCCACAAGCAAGAGCGAGTCCCCACTCGAGACAAAAGCCACTCCACTGCCTGGGCAGAGAGCGAGTTTAATGGCTTGGTCCCAACAAGGCCGGAAGAAAGCATGACTATCTGTGCAAAAAGCTTGCTTTGCATGACATACAGTATAGCATTTGTATCAGGAGATTTAAACTGATGTTGAAGATATTATCATGAGACCAAGCTTTGTTTTTTTCTTTTTTTTTAAGTTAAAGTATGTCTCCTTAAAGAAAGATGGAGGACATTTTGGAACCCTGACTTTAAACCCATGTCTATCATCACATCAGTTTGGCACAAAAAGTGCAGCCTAGAGGCAGATTGAAAACATTTTCTCTTTTATTTAATCTAGCAACACAACACTGACCACATGTTACAAAAGATGTTTAAATAAATCTGCAAATCTGGAATTGAATGAGGTAAAAAGCAGAGTTATCAAAGGCACATTCTCCAGGGTTATTATCTTAACTTCTATGTTTTATGCTCAACTTCAAAACACTATTGTAGACCTGGCAGAGGAAAAACAGAAACAAAATAGCTTTCCTCAGGAAAGCTGCTTTATACGTACACACACACATTAAATTATACAATTTTAGTATGCTAATAAACATGTTGATTGTAGTTTTACAAGATCCAGATACACTTTGTCTTCTCGCCACATGTACCTTTAGTAAATACTCAGCACAGTAGATTCTGTTGTTATAAATCTGGAAGTTATGAAATATGTGTTCACACGGAACACTTGGTGGAATCATTCATTTCATGCTTCATATCTAACTCCAGCTCCTTTTTTTTCAAAGCTGCATTGATGAGAAACAGAAACTGGCTGGATTATGAGGCTGTCATGTTGATGTCTGTGAAAAACATTTTGGATGTAACTCTTAATGATCTGCTATTTGGCTTAAGGTAAGAGATTAGAAACAGTCTTAAAGGGGTTTTACAATGTCCTTTATAGATAGAAATACAATTCAGTAATATGAACTTTGACCTCATTGTTTGTGGGCTTTGTAGATGTGGGACACCAGCTTAATATAAGCATTAACATCTTTGTGAATATGGAAGCATCATGACTCAGGAATATACTGTATCTGTGCAAAAAAATACACATTACGTGTTGTATATGCAAACGTACAGTACATTCTAATCCCCAATGTGCACACAGCTGTAATTGATATATATCACTAATTATATGCATGTATTAATGTCCTTGTTTTTCATATTCTGCAGAAAGTAAGGAGATCACTCACAATCTAAACCTTGGCAGGTATTAGTCGTTTCTCAGCCAATAACAAAAAGGCAAAAGGAGCTCAGTCCAGAATCTAATCCAATAATAACCTCACATATTAACTCTAAAAATAATTGCTCTCTCAAGACAGCTAGTGTGTAATTGCCAGCAAGCGACCCTTGTAACTATTACCAACTCATTACTGGAATTTCAAGGTTACTTTAAAGCAGAGTACATAATGCAGATAGAAATGCAGCATACACTGTACAGTACAAAAAACAATTTCATCTCACGTTCAATATCGTATAGAGTTGATACAAAAAAAAATAATATATATAATACATTCATAATATTTATGGGCTGTGTTCTGTTAAAAAAACATTTTAATAAAAAAAAAAGCAAAATCTCTCATTTGTCTCCTTTGAGCGTTCCAGATAAATTCTGTTCTGCAGTTTAAGGAGTCAGTCTGTGGTAGCTGCTTTCCATTCAGAAGAGTTCAAGTCCTCCATATTATTACAATGCAGGCCCCCGGGAAAATGGAAACAAATTGTGATTTGACATCATGTTTGAATTTTCATAGAAGCTGACCTTATAGCATGAGCAAAATGTGCACAAATTCCAGGCATAAAATAATCCACCTGAAAGCATTTGTCCCTAAATAACGTCAAGTTTGTGAATCTGCTTGTGAACTGAAATCAGTTCAGGTGAATCTGTGTCTTTCTTCCTCTTCATAGCTGCTCTTCAATTCATTGAGGGGAAAGCTTATGAGGCAACAGCAGAACAGAAATAGCTGTTGCTCTGGGGATGCCCCAACAGAAGGACCAGGTTGAATTAAAAAACAAAATATAAAGATTCATTGGATGACTCCCAGGGCCAGCGAAATGAGATGAGACAAGAGGATAAAATAGGGAGCGTCCCTTTAATGTGCTACATAGCCGTTTTGAAGTATAATGTTCAAAAGACTAGGAGAAGTCCAGAGGGCGGATCATCATGGCCGTGGCTCGTAGCGAGTAGCTGGGGCCCTTAAAGTAGTGCCACTTGATACCGTTTAATTTCCCTACGTGTTGTCCTTGGGTAAAGTACATGCCGTTAAGGTTGGACGGGCCACAGGCATCAAACCACCAACCTAAATAGAGACACAATTTAATATTAGTTGAAAATCATCAATGCCTTTTAGCAGAACAAACAAGGGTTTGAGGTAAGTAGTGTAGGTAAATTTTGTGCGTGTTACTGTAAAGGCTGAACGTTTCCCATGGCCTCTCCCACAGGGCCATGGCAATGGTTCAGACACCATTTCACTGCTATCTGCTCAATGTGTTACTGTCACTGAGTTCATTGGCATACCAGTACCTGTTGCTGAACACTTTCAGTACCTCTTCTATTTAAAGCAAAGAGTGCATGTGCCCAAGAAGAGTTGCGCATGGCATGGGAAGCTTTTATTCTATTCCCAAGGTGACACATTTCATATTTTCAATGAAGTGAAATTCAGTTTTCGTTTAGGTCACTGCAGGCCGTCTAGCCCATAAATATCCACCATGCAAGTTCCTTTTTTAATCTGGCTTTTAAGCAGCATGTGTCCTTACTTTATTGAATTTTACTGAAACTGTATTTCTATACAATCTAATTTAAATGTATTATTTTCTCCTGTTTAATCATATTTAAATGTTTTGCTTGCCACTTTTGAAATTGTAGGTATGAAAGGTGCTTTACAAATACAGTGTTGTTACGTTATTATTACTGTTAGTATTGTATATTTCAGAGATATACTGAACATAACATATTCCATCCTAGTAATCTGTCATTCACGTCTCATATCTAAACTAGTGAACACGGCCTCACTGATACAGTCAGATATAGAACATATGCGAGGCATGGCATGTGTCAGTCACACAGCGACAAATGGCAGCTCTTCTCTCTTCTGGCAGACCTGAATACCACTGTGGCATACAGAATGACATTTTACAAGAGCTGCTGTCAGTAATCAGGAGCAATGTTCTGTCCTTTTGCTGGCATGGATCACACAGATATACATTTCACATTGATTGCTGCTTCATCATAAGACACGTACACAACATAGCATGGAAACTTGTGGACACCTTACAGTTCCACAGCTGCTTAAAGTTTTAGGATGCTGGCACCAGTGGAAATCAAATATGGAATTGCACTTGCTCTGCTTACATTTATTTGTCTGATTTTTTTAAAAGTATTCCGTAAGCTGGAGCCCTTTACAGGACACACGGTACCTGACATTTTTAGAGATGGGCCAGAGTTGTGAAAGCTTAAATCTGCTATAGTCAGTATTTAGAATTGAATGATTATGTCTAGTGTAAGAGATGTTGCTTGTAGTGACAAACCTACAGGAAAATGATCACCAACTCTGCAGTTTCCCTCAACTCTAGGGGACATTTTTATCATCTTTTAGCTCATTGTTTTAGTTTGGGTTCACTCTCACAGATGTCATCAGTTTGCAGCCACAGCATACAGCTGTTCTCACAACAATGTACACTACTTGCCCTGCATCAAATGACAGAGAGACAAAGTTAATGATTAGCTGGTGAACCAAGTAGTGCATTTAGTAGTTAACGAGAGTTGGTGGAGACCAAAACAGAGCTAAAAGGAGAGTGAATATTGGACTTAAAATTTGCCAGGTTGCTATAAGCTGAGTGTGTAAATAAGCAATAAGATTGACATGTCAACCTAAAAGGTGATATTGCAATGCATCATTACAAAGAATAGGCTAGATTTGAGCAACAATTGAAAAAAAACACAGTTGAGTAGTAGACCGTACCAGCAGAAAACTGGTGGTAATGTATTGTAGTTGATACAATGATGGGATGGAGTTTGGTTATAGCATGTCACACTGTGTGTTGTGCAACCTGCTGTTTCATTTTATTGAGAAACTGTTTTTCCTTTTAAACAATGAAGCAGCGAAAGTCACCTACTTGCTATTCCTCATTTGTTGATAAACCGCAGACCACACAATCAAACACACACAAACATTTAGTGTGCACAGCAGCAATCCTTTGGGATTTATATCAGTATCCTCTCTGTTTCCAGGTGAGCGCTTTTTACAGACTTGTAAAAACAGTGGGGTTTTATTTATTTTGAAAAGAAAGAACCCCTAGTGCAGTTCTCATGATAGAAGGATCCCTTTTTCATCTTGTCAGTGCTGTATCCTTACTGTATGTTGTGGTGTTGTGCAAATGTATAAATTACAGTATGTGTGTGTCCACACTACATTCTCCTCCGTATTCTTAATACGGCATGCTACAGTTGTCCTCATAAATATAGCAGAGAAGTATTTTCCTCTTGTATATTCCAGACACTTACATCATCTGTAAGTGTCAGCCCTGCTCTTGTAAATGCAAGGTATAAATCAAATGATATACTGTACATAGTGTAGCACAGTGCTGGGTTCGGCCCAGCCTTGTCTCCGGCAACATGTTGTCATGCCTCTCCTTTGTGGCTTGCTATAGGCAGGCTATGAATCAAGCAGAGTAGGGGTGTTGATTAGTGATCAGATGCCAGTTCCCTTTAACCCATTGCATTCACAATGACCTAAGAGGTAATGCTTAACTTAAATCGGCAATTAGAAATGCTTGATTAGTACCAGGTCAGGACTCCACGGCAATAGAGCTGCCATGCGGTGACAGCAAGGGTCACTGGGCTCCACTTACACAGCAGGAGAAGCAGAGTCATTTTAAATCTCTCTGACACTTGGTGCTGCGCCCAGGGATTTTTATAATGTGCTTGTTTCTAACCACAATGCAACTGGGAGGATGCAGAATATAGTTACATTACATATTGGTAGAATGACATTATAGCCAATTATGCAGTTGGGATTTAATGGTTCATCAAGTACATGAGGAGGACGTAGGTGCAACATCTATGATTGCAATAATAAAAAGAACTTTTCAAAATGTATTCAAGGATATATTTTTACTACTGTATATAAAGTTTACCGACTCTCACATTTAGGAGATACAGAAGGGATATGATTCAAGTGTATAAGCTTGTACAAGGAATATATGATGAAACAGTTGAGCCTATCTTTCAGTTTTGGAGCAATAGGTATGAGATATGAGGGAATTCTTTAAAACTTTACCCTGGAACATGCCTGTCTGAAAAGTGAAAGAATTCTTTTCACACTCCGTGCGGTAATGTCATATAGAAATTTATGCTCGAGTCTGGAATAGAGGATTTTATATCCTGTACCAGTAATTTTTTCAATTAATTTCAATAGCCTAATAGGTGCAGATAGATATAAAGTGGCCATGTTAGCCCATTGCATGTCTTGCAAGAGCAAGTTGTGATCATAATGATCTGAACGAATGACTGGGCAATGAACAGTGAGGTTGGTCATAAAGCCAATCAGAGGTTATTACTTTTTGAAATGGTAACATCATGGCCATTGTTTTCTCGTAAAAGCAATTCTGTATGATTCTTATTGGTTAGAATGACAATATACTCCCCAAGTTAATTGCTGAGACCTGAGAGCAAGAAGACTGAAGAAGTCTGATGAGGAAAGAAAGACGATAAACTTAGACCATCAGACAGAGATAGCTAAACTTATTTGGAAGAGGAAAACAAAGGCAAATTATTAAATTATTACTTAAGATTGCTCAGCGATATTTATACATATTTAGAGTTAATTAGATGACGATATATAATGTGAAAGCTCTCCTTTGTTGTGACCAACCCACGGAGAGAAACAACTTATTTCGAAGATCACTCAACTCTGTGGAACTTTTTTCCAGTCTTGCGTTGGTTTTGCAGCTTATTGGAAAAATATACAGTAGCAACTAAAGAGCCAGATATATATTATTTAAATGTATATGAATGTATGATTATCCTTATTGCAATGCAGTGTTAGGCTGCACTTACCACCCGTGAGCATGAGGGCACACTTGCACATGCAGTTGTCATTGTCCATGTCCTTGGTGCTGAAGTCTGCTCCGTGGATTACGAGACTGCTCTGTCTGCCTGCAGTCCCACTGTGGCTTTTCAGGAACAGCCTGAAAGACATGAGGATGAGGTAGAGGAGGGAGTAAGGACATGAAAACACATCAGGGGAGGAATGGCTGAGAGGAGTATGGTGGAGTGAGCAGTGTAAGCAATAAAGACAGCAAGAAGACATAACATGCTGCAAGAGATGTCTCCTGAGAGAGATTTATTTTTTTGATATTGAGTACATATAGAACACCTGGAACAACATTAACAGGGTGGAGAAAAGATAAAATAAAGAATGAAAAAAAGACAGAGCATATGAAAGAATAAGAGACAGAAAATGAGAGTGAGAGAGAGACAGAGAGAGAGAGAGAGAGAGAGAGAGAGAGAGAGAGAGAGAGAGAGATGCAGTGTAAGGAATGTCTGGGAATCACATTTCCATCCGCAGGGCCAGAGTACATTAATTTACACCACAAGTACTGAACTTTAACAGCTATACACAGTAAAAAGCAATAAGCAACCTGTTTAACCTATCACCCATCCATAGCTGGGCAGATAGGACATACTCTCAAGTCTTTGGTAGCCAAGTATGCAATATTTCTCCCTCACTTATTGTGTTTAATCAAACAGCTCCTACTGTTCTTTGTCTTTTCATGATGATTTCATTCTTGAAATCATACACACTATATATATATACACACTATATATACACATATATATATATATATATATATATATATATATATATATATATACACACTATATATATATATATATATATATATATATATATATATATATATATATATATATATATATACAAGTCCAATTTAAAGGATTTCAGAAGGATGCAAGTATACAATAACTAGAGTACATGTTGTGCAGAATAGTCCCAAATGTGTCTCCTCTTTTCATTTTCTTCATGAGAAGCTTTCTATAAATGAGCTAATTAAATATCCTTAAACAAATTGGTATATAGTGCCATATTGCTGATATTTTAGTTCATAGAAAAGACACTTTGTCTTTGTCTAAAACACTTTGTGGGGATATTGCCTTTGTCTGTTCAGGTTATGCTACCCAGCCATCTTTTCACAATGACGATTATTCCAACAAACAGCACATCTATGGGACTGATAAGCTGTCACTCCCAAGCTGAATTCTTCTACACACTTGGCACTCAACACACAAATTGAAAACTAATATGCGGCTTGGAAGCAGATTTCTTTAGGGCGTGTCATACTGGGAACTCACTCGAGGTGTGAATGGGAAATGCTACATGCGGATCTGACAATTCCTTCATCCGTTTGACAGCTCTTCCATTACCAGCACATGCCTTCCCTTAAACTGCTGCATCACACACTTGCCCCCCCCACCCTTTCTTTTCATCTCTTGTTTCTCTCACACCCTCTCGGTTTCACTTTCTCCCAATAGAAGAGATTGTAAATCCAAAGACCAGGACTGCAGCACCAAGCCAATTAGGTCTCTATTATTAAGTATGGTTCACTCTCAGTGAAAGCAATTTCCTGAGATCATTTCTTGACAACAGGGGACCATGGGCGTGCAGTGAACCTTGCACCTAGTTCGAGTTTTCCGATGAGAAAGTAACAAATGTAGCAGCGTTGATGGGCCCTCGCTCCTCTGCGTGCGTTGGGGTTCCTGGCGGACGCTGCTCCTTGCAAACGTGCATTTGCCCGGCACTTAGACACCGCAAATCGTCACCAATGAAAAGGGAACTCCTGCTGAGTTCAGTGATACCTCACACAAAACTCTACGTCATACAGTTCATTAGCGGGGAAAGGTGGCTAAATCATAAAGGGCGGCCCAAACCATTACCAATGAAAACTTTACTCTGTTGAGCTTAATGATGTCTCATACAATGGTGTACAAGAAATGGGTCATTAGTTATGAAAGGGGACATGGCAAACCATCATCAATGAATAAGGAAGTCCCTGCTGAGTTCAATGAGACCTCATACAAGGGTTTAAATCAAATGGGTCATGAGTTATAAAAACAAGGGCATGGCTACAGCACAGGGGACTGGTCAAACCATCAGCAATCAAAAAGAAACTGTCTGCTGAGTTCAATGATACCTCACACAAGACTCCACCTTAAATGGTTCAAATGTTATGAAAGGGGGCATGGCTTAAGCATAGGGGGCGGGAAAAACCATCACAAATGAAGACGTTTTTCTTTTCATAACTTCATCTTTAAGGTGTTGAGATGGTACAGACCAAATCTAAAGTCCATTGGATAAAATCTCTTGGAGAAGTTTGTTAACGTACAGCACCTTGACTTTTTGGTCTACCTCTTGTTGCCACTAGGGGGGGCTATGACTTTGAGCCAGTATCGGCGCGTATATGTCGTCAGGGTTGGACTCCTATGAATTCTGAAAAGTTTTGAGCCAATTGGACAATGTACAATTAAGTTACACCCACATCCTGTTTCGATGGCGATGGTTACAAGGCCATGCCCTTTGACGAAAAGTTTCTATTTAAATGACTTTTTATCTATAACGTCATAAGATGACACAGACCAAATTTGAAGTTGATCAGATGAAATCTTTAGGAGGAGTTCGTTAAAGTACGACATGTTGAAATGGCCAAAATCACACTAATTTTGAACTTTCAATTCAAAATGGCAGACTTTCTGTTGGGTTTAGAATCTGGCTCCAATGAGATTTTTTATACGTCTTTACATTATACATATGTGTACCAAGTTTGTTGGTCTAAGCTAAACAAACTGAAGGAGCAGTTTTAAACTTTGTAGAGGGCGCTAGCAAGCTATTTTTGTGCACCTATTCCCAAAACCTTTAAAATACGTAAATCTTCACCAGACTTGATTTACCGACAATTTTGATGAAAGTTTGAATATGTTAAGCCCCTCAAAAAGGCAATTTATTTGCCAGAAGAAAGGAAAGGAAGAATTATTTCAGTTTGAATAGAGCCTTGCTCGGGCCCTAAAAATATTTTAGGTTTTTGGGAAATGTTGAACACCACGCACCTCAAGCCTTTGTCCTTTGAGGCATCAGCATGAATACCTAAAAGAAAGAGACGGGTAGACTCCCTGGGATGGAAAGTCATTTAACGTGAATGACTTCTGTATTTGGACAGCTGTGTAAATGATTGAGTTGTACAGCAGTGTAAAAAATGTGACTGTGGGTCACAGTGGGGAATTCACTAAGCCACTAAACCAATATGTGTAATCCTACAAGGTAAGGGTGAGTCATGTGTCTAATCAGTGGCACCAAATGACCACTGGATATGGCACTTTGGATAAGGGCCTGTAAGCACTTGGGGTGCATATAAATACTGAAGTATTAACTGGTGTCTACCAGGCAACAGATGTCTCCGGAGATGCTTTCCAGTTCAGAGTAAAGTCACACTGCCTCACTTACGGGTAGCATGACTTCTATCAGCTAATTCCTGATTCTGAGGAATAAAACATGCAATGTCAAGGATGAGGTCTGCTACCGCTCTGATAAAGAACAGACTTTGCTGCACATTTACACTCCATTTTCCAAAGCTCTCACGATCTCTGTTGCGCTAAGGAATCGCCAAGGCACATCATCAAGAGGGATTTTCAGCATGACACTTTGACAGGCTGTTTTAAATAGTCTGTGGCTGTGTTTACCGTCTGTGTTGCATATTTACCAGACCAACAAACCCCAACTCAACAGACATCTGCAGTTCTTCCTGTCAGGATCCATTATGCATTGAAATGACAAGTGGAGTAATGTAAAGATGGGCCAAGAACTTAAGAGGAAGAGATGCTTTTCCTGAGGCTTGTTTCTAAGAATGTAAGAGAAAAAGACAGAGACATGGAGATTGACAGAGAGATGGCGTCTAATAGTTCACATGAATAAAATGACAGACATCTGCTCAGCCTTATTGGGAACTTAAAAGGCAACGCATGCTAATCTGATTGTTCTTGTTGAAGTAACTTAATAATGTGATTGGTCAAGGCTCATTAGTAACCTAAATATTGAGCTGTGAGGGGAATCATTTGGTTTTACTCAATGACACCTCTGGGGAGGGCGAATGGTGTCACGCCATCTAATTCTTCTAATATCCACCGGGGACGCTGATTTGTTTGTGACCTTTCGACATATTTAAAACGTTAAAGTAGCAACAGTGCATGTCATTATAGGGTCAGTTCACGCAAATTACAAATAACACGTTCCTGTTTACCCCTGGTGGTATCTTGTCATGCATATTTTTTTTTTTCTAAAACTTTTACAGCCTCTGATTTGAGACTTCTGCTGATCACACACCACCTTTTATTCTTCATAAATATGTGTAAAGTCCTTAATACAATGCACCGTTTACGGGCTGACACAAGTGGAATTTTGTTGTGCTTGCACAATGACAATAAAGTTAAAGTTAACTAGGACATTGTTTCTGGAAAGACACCATGCTGTCAAGTTTTTTGAAAGTAATTATTGAAATGTCTTTAGCACCACAAATTACATTTCACACACCCTTATTGTAGGGGTGGCTGCAAATGTCTCCAATGGAGCAACATCAAAACCTGGGTAAATAACAAACTTTTTGCCTGACTAAATTACCACTAGGGGTAAGTGAGAAGATGTTTTTTGTGTGATTTGGGTGAACTGCTGCCTTCAAGATTTGATGCAGATTCGGTTTCAGTTTTCATAATGGGCCTATGCTCTGGTGTATTAAAGCTGCAAACTGTGTACGTGGGAAATAAGTTGTAACAGGGTCAGGTGAGGAATAAGATGACTGATGTGTCATCTGAGAGCACTTCCAAGTAAAACGAGGTGACTGACATTCTATCATACTGTATGTTAAAAACATTGTTGTTATCAAACATCATTAAAACATTTACAGTGTTTATATAAGGAATGTACGCTTTACACTTTATTACAAAACCTTCTATTAGCTGCCTTTGTCATTAAATGTTTGAGATTGCACATAAAATCCAAAATAAAATTAAAATTAAAACTCTCTGAAATATTTTTAACACAATACATTTTGTTAGACCTGCCACATTAGGCTCCGAATGTCAGAGCTGTTTCTCTAAAAAGTACCTTAGAAACCTGAGTAAAACAAATCAGCCTTCATATTTCCAAAAACACATTTAATTTAAAGCAGAGAAGTGTTCATGGAGGACTACCTTAGACCTGGCCCTTTCCTAAAATGTGTCCCCTTCTAACCACACAGAGGAAAGATATGTTAGATTGCAACTGAGCAGGCTGGGATTGGCGTGGGGCCTCAGATCTGCAAAAATGTCACTTGTTCGCAGTCTCACTTTTATCTGACACTTCCCATTTCACAACACACTGTGTTACTCTGAGCAGAGGATATTGCTGTCATACAGTGACTTTAGGAAAGAATGTCTTCGGAGAGGTTAAGGGAAAAGCCGTAAAACAATGTGTCTAATGCAATGTATGTTACCCTGTACAAAGTTCAAGGGATTTTCTAAAGAATACAGCAGAAATAAAATACAGAAATGGTTTGACGGGTCACAGTAATGTGAACAAAATCTTTCTTGAGACTCAAATGCAAATGTTTTTTAAACATATGCCACTTTTCATCTTATGACTGACAAAGCCAAGCTTAGCCTGCTTTGTTTTCTTTCATCTTCATACATGAAGGAGACACCCCAGTTAGCTGAGGGTCCAGCGCGTGCTGTTACACACCTGGCAGTAGTTAGCCTCCTGAACTGCAGTCTGATTGGCCCATTGCAGAGGTTAATCACCCTGACCAATGGTTCGCTTCCTACTGCAAGGCCGCAGAGGTGTCTGGCTGGCTGGGACCTGCTTGACTGCCCTCTTGAAATTAGGTGTCATAATAATAATAAAGTGTTTTCTGCATTAAAGTTACTGGCTATGGTATGGGAATAAAGTGTCCACATTCAGTCATCTTCTTAATGTCTCATGTCCATTAAAAAGAGGACAATATACTACAAGGAAAAGAGTTGTACCAATCTTCTTTGAAAACCTCTGGAAATTTTATTTTGTGTCCACTTGAAAATCATTTTTCACTTGGAAATCTAGCACAACAACCTCAACTCAAGGCACACTTATTAGCTTTTTCCACAGTTTGCAACCCAAGCTGTAGTTTATTTAGTTGCCACAGAGCATGTGTGTGTATTTCAGGCCTGTGTGTAATGTGTGTTCTAAAAACAAAACATTGTAATTTCCCTTGAAAGTTTAATACAGTATAAAATATATTATTATTACTATTCTTCTTCTTCTAATTATTATTATTATTACAAAAAAATGGATCTGTTGGTATGCAAGTTCAGCAGCTGATTGCAGCAATATCACTTTAAGTTACACAGATGGTGTGGTTAAAAGCTCGTAGGTGGACCTGTGTGTGTTGGATTTTTGTGATTGTTTTGTGTGTGATCAATATTTTCTTAATTTTATGCTATCTTAATTTCTTGGATTTTCTGTTTACTGTGCACAATCAACTTCACGTCATGTTTAAGTGTTGCAGCCTGGAGCTTTAATAATCATCTCTGTAACATTTGAAACTGTGGAACCCGAAGCTTCCAGTGATGGAGTTCAAAACATAACTTGAGATATCTTAGATTATGTCAGTGTAAGCATTGGAAAATAGAGGAATCAAAGTTGGCTATCTTCTGAACAGGGAAGGATATGGAATAAATATGTAATGGCCCATTCAAAAAATTTAAAAAAT
>JABXJD010003317.1:0-29205 GCA_013375575.1 Percina caprodes
GGCGTAACTTACAGACGGGATGGGGGTAACAACCCCCCCTAATAATCAAAACTGGCCAGTGCAACCCCCCTGAAAAAAATCCTATTATACTGTATTTCCTTTACATAAATAAGGACCATTGCACCATAAATTGATTCAGAAAAGGCACAAATTGTTGCAGAATGCAGGAAATGAAATGTTTCTACATTTAAATTTTGCCCAAAAGTGGAGATCTCAATGTTGAACCCAAAGTAAACGCCCTTGGAGACAAGTACAGAGACTAAGCAATGCCATTAGAAATGTACAAATAAAGTTCCCCCTTTTAAAACAAGAAGATGTGACAATCACAATCGGGACGTCATACCTTTCCGGTGCGCCCCCTGCATCCACTGCAGGTGTGAGATGTCAGGTTTGATCTCAGGGAAATATTCAGGCTGATGGTGGTAATGGCTGAGAGAGATCTCCATGCTGCGAAACTCGCTCTTAAAAACAGGCAGGCCACCGGCGTACGAGCAGGAGTAATGCTGGCTGGGCGGCCAAGCCTGCTCCATGCAGGGCGGATGGTGCCGCGGCTGGGGTTCACAGTGTCCGTACCCGGGTCTGTACCGGGTCCGTGTGGTTAGTCCTCGCCCGCCGCGTACATGCAGTGTTCCCCACCGCCCTGCGCCGAGTAGCCTCCCAGCCCAGAGTGAGGCATGTCATACATGTCTGGTATGCAGAAGTTCATCATGGAGCGCCACAGCAGAGCACCATAAAAAGATGTTCTGGGGTCACCTCCCACAACTAGCCGTTCTCTACAAAAAAAAGTTTTGAGCAGGTTCTAAAAGTTGGTTCTAAGTTTCAAAAAAATATATAAAGTTTAGTAGTAGGCAACCTTTCAGTACTAGACCATCTTCAGGCAAAATGCTTTATTTAGCAGGTTCTAAAAAAAATTTAAAACAGAAATCAGGTCTAAATGCAATTGGTTTGAAATGGTGTGTCCACAGACCACAGCCTACACCTAGACACTGTCCCAGCCGCCACCACATGGCCGGATAGGGAAGCAGAGATTTATGCCGACGTAGAGCTCTAATCTTACACTCCACAAATCCCCAATGTGTCACAGACAGCGGTGATGTCACAGATTAAGTTAGACATTGGGTGTAGCACCCGCATCTAAAACCATCGAGTGGAAAAACAATTCTAAAGAAAGCGACGAAAAAGCAGCAAAAAAACTTTGAATCAACTTTAAAAGTCTTTTGATAAGGGTTCTCATCTCGTGTCAGAATAGTTGTCTTAACCCACGATGTCTCCCTAACTCTTTGGCCTTTAACCTTTGTGTATTAACCCCCACCCCCCACACACACACACTTATCCTCTGGGTATTTTAAACAATATCTATAAAAAGCTCGCTTAGGTCAGGACTATATAATTATTCCTGCCAACTATTAGAGAAAGCTGTGGCAATAATATATATATATATATATATATATATATATATATATATATATATATATATATATATATATATATATATATATTTACTGTGATTAAATAACACTTAAACAATTAAATGAATAATAACCAAAATGAAAACTTCATTTAGGTTACTGGGCAAATCAAATCAGGGAATAAATGATCATTTTGATGATTTGTAGTGTTTGTGCATATAAAAACATGTATGTATATACATCTTAATGTATGTGCTAGCATCATAACAACATGGCATTTGGGTTTTATTTTTTTAAAAGAAAAGGGAAATAAAACCATGTAAATGTAAAAAAAAAAAAAAAAAGCTGTTTAAAATGACGCATGGTTTTTATGCATACAGGATTTGTTATCTTGTTAAACAAAATATGATATATAAAAGGAAGTATTTAAAGTTGAAATTAAAGTTTATAAATTCATAACACTTTATGGATATTGCTTTTCCTTTTGGTGTGTTGCTACATACTAATTGGGTTTTATTGTTCTTTTTTTGTTTGAAATAAAAAATAAAGAAATAAGAACAATGCTTACAAAAACTAGATAGCAGATCAAAATGTAAACTAAAATCTTACAAAATATTAAAAAGAATACAAAAACTAAAATATACATTACATAAAATACATTATATACAATATTAAAAGTATTTCCTGTGAAAATTGTTTTATTTTCCAACACTGTAAATAGTTTTATTTCAAAAATCCATATTGTTTCCTCACACGCGCCACATAGCCTGCTCGGTTTCAGATAATACGCTCATCATCTACCACAGCGGCCATATTGATTATGCTTCGTGCTCAATAAGAATGGATAAGCCTTATGGCGATGGGGGTATCTGCTGGGAGGCATTCACTGCCATCACACGTGCTGCCGTTTAAAATGTTCATTTGGTATATTTGTAGTATATATTGTAGATTTGACATAATTTGTCATTGTACAGGGAAACATGTTTTCTCATACAGTATCACGTTATTCTATATATCCTTCATAGAAACGCTAATATTAAAACACATGCACGCACCCTATGGGATGAAACAAGGTGATTGTTGTACAGACTTTTAAACTCATTTATCTAGTCGGTTCATTGGGATTATATTATTTATTCATATGGTTGCTTTCCTTTTTCAATTGTACAAGTACTTTCATGGACATTTTAAACAAATATTTTGGTCTCTAAAATGCCAAAAAAGTCCAAAACCAAAATATATCCAGTGTAGAAGAAAAACCAGAAAACATTTACTTCTAATAAGCTGGAAAAGTGATTTTTTTCCTCGTTTTTCTTGAAAGATTAAATGAACATTTAATGAATGATGAAAAAAATGTTTGTCTATGACTTTTAATGACAAATACCACCATGATTCAATCATTCAGCTCATTCAACAGTTTACTCAAAATGGTTGAAATACAGTGTTATTCAATTGATTATTATAAATCATACTATAAAAACAAGGAAATATATAGAAATATAATGTATAGTATTAAATGAGGCTATGAATGATCATTCATAGCCTCATTTAATACTATACATTATATTTCTAGTATAGTATTATATTGACAAAAGGAAAACAGCACTTTTAAAAGTCCACACTCCAGCGGATTACTTACATTAAGACAATTATTGTTTGTATTACGAGTTTTATGATTTTTGCTATGTTTAAATATGCAAATGACGCATTATCTAATGAAAAGCTTTGGGGAATTTAGGAGAAATCTACAGGCACAAATAGACAAAGTGAAGTGAAATAAACACCAAAATGTGTATTTCTGCCCCCCCCACATCCCAATAGTCTGAAAGAATACATGTTATGGAAGCAAAACAGCCTAAAAACTCAAAATTGATACTTTTGCCTGAACTGTCTCCCCTTATGCATACGCATATGAGCCCATTTTAGGTCCCAAAATGCTCACAAGCCCAATAATTAGAGGGTGGACACGTTGCCATGTGAATAGGAGCGCTTTATATCAGTAGCATGGAGAAAGGTCCAATCTGATTACAGAGCAACAAGATATTATTTCCCAGCACATCTCTCCTATGATCCTTATCAATAAGCCCGATGTTAACTCAACAGACGAGTCTGTCAAAAATATAGATTGGGTAATCAATACTCATTAAAGTATTAGTGGCTCATAGTAAAGTTGTATCTAAATGACTGTAAAGCTTCTTTTAGAGACATTTTGGGTCAGATTTGATCCGGCCAGCGCCTGGGATCTTCTTAGGATGACCAGACACCAGAACACAGAACATGTTGCCAGGTCATAAAGGCGGGGCACACACATGAACGTGGAGCGTGAACACATGGCGGAGTCTGAGAATAAAAGATGCCTGCAGTTATATCTTTAAACTCCCTGCTGCTTGTACTTATCTGAACTCTGAAGCACACGGAATTGCAGCCAGTCTGGGCACTTTGCCACAAAAGATGCGATCAATACTGTTGGTTTGCAGGATTATGAAGAGATACATGTAATCAGCGTTCCTCAGAACATGCAATTTTACAAAGACCTTGCTGAAACCAGAAGTTTAAATCTACGTAAATTTGTCTTTATTTTTTCACTTCTTGTTGTGTTCTTTAACCCTCTGAGGTCTTCTTCAATGGACCTTTTTAAGCTAATAATAGATCCCTGTGTGTTTCATATCAAAATGTTCAGAACAAACTCAGATTTCTTCACAGTGACGCCCCGGTTTTTTCCCCAGAGCAATGTGTAAAGAGATAATTTGATGCTATAACTGGAACGTTGATGATCGCTTTCTGAAATTCCTCAAATCTCCTTTGAAAACACACCTTAATATACACTGAATACGGAAAGTATTCACAGCGCTCCACATTTTGTTATTTTGTTTCTGTTAACTGTGGGACTTTATATAGAAAGGTGTTCCTTTCCGAATCATGTCCAACCAACTGAATCTACCACAGGTGGACTCCAATTAAGCTGGAGAAACATCTCAAGGATGATCAGTGGAGACGGAATACACCTGAGCTCAGTTGTGAGCTTGATCACAAAGGCTGTGAATACTTATGTAACAATGATTTCTTTGTTTTATTTTTATAAATTTGCAAAAATCTCAAAAAAAGTTGTCATTGTGGGGTATTATTTATAGAACTTTGAGGAAAAAAACTCAATTTAATCAATTTTGGAATGAGGCTGTAACATAAAGTGTAGAAAAAGTGATTTTTATGAATGGTTAGGAGCTGGACATGAGTTTTCCAAAGTCTTGGGTTAAAAATAGTAAATAAATGTTTGAAATAAAATTTTGTAATATTGCTTTTTGAGTAGGAGTATTGTCAAAACACAGTTTGGACGTGCCGGTGTGTCTTTCGTCCTCAGAGGGTTAACCCCTCGATGTAGACAACCCCTGAACAGTTATTTTACCTCTATTGGGGAGTGAGTTTTTCATCTATTTCTTCAAAATATTGCAGGGGGGAGGGATCTACACCTCTGGCTGCACATATTATTGTCGAGGACAAAGTCTGGGTAACCTTTTCCCGTTATTCTACAGATTTATTTCTTAGACAGTAGTTTTGATGCTCACACTGATTTTATATTCATTTGGTTCAGGTCCTGCACCTGAGGATGGCAGGGAAAACCCTGGACTCAATGGGTTTTTCTTGAAAAGACTGCACATCACATGTCAGGCCGTCTGACATGTATTTCATTTATAATGGCTTTTCTGCAAGAAACGAATATGAAGTAGCTGTCGGCAGTGGTACCATATAAACAGAACATATTTAGGTGAATCGTTGGTAAAAATAATAACATTGATTCTAGGAAAAAGAATTGTATTTTTTTTAAATAGGAGAAGATGTATGATGTATCAGTTTAAGTTATAATGAGCAGTCAGGCCCATGTCAGCCTTTTCTCCGCACGCTCCACGGAACCCAAACGCACCGCTGTCATTACATCCTCTCGGGCTCCACAGCTAATGAGATCAAAAGGCCAATGCTCCACACTTCAACCTGAGACCAATGGCATGTTTAAGTCGCTTTAAAGTGTCATATTATATCTGGACACCTAATCACTTTGTCAGGCTTTTAGTCTCAGGGTTCCCACCTCCATTATGGGATTATCAGCACTCGTGAGAAAGAAACAAAAATACAGCAGTGCAGAAAATACAGATTTTAAATGCTGTGTAAATGTTTTATTATTCATTTGTCCCACAGCACAAGATAATATCATCAGGTTATGGTTAGGGTTGCACAATTCATCACAGTTTTATTAAAATATACTAGTGCAATATCCAAACGGCAACATTTGTTGAAGGTAAAATATGTGTCAAGGCATTCTGAATTTAGTATGGTGGTGCTGCAGAGACAGATCTGCCCTGAAGACTTAAATAAAAAATCTTTGTTTGGTACAGATCCTCGAAAAAAATAAAAAATAAAAAAAAATCACTCTAATCATTTACATTTTTAGATTTTTTAATGGAAATGAGAATACTGATACAAAAAGAATCAATCCCTCCAATATCGTGAATCACAACAATCGCAGTATCACTCAAAACAACCACAATTACATATTGTCTTCATATGCAGCCCTACACTGTTAGAACAGTATTAAAGAGTTAACATACTGTTATCAAGGAATTTTCTCAAATGATTTTTCACAGGTGTTTTTTTTGTATTTTGATTTTTGGATTAACATAAATGTCTGTTTGAAAGGCCAGAGGATACACAGTAGAACAGAATTTTTCCATTCTTGGATTAACAGAAAAGTCTGTAAACTTAACTTTTCTACCAGGACATTATTTTACCGGATTCTTTTCTTACAGTGCATCCCCCCACCCCCGAAATCTACACCTATGTCTAAACATACGTGATTGTTCATGCAGGACGACCACGCCAAAACCAATGATCAATGTTTCATTTCTGTAATCTGTCTGAAAGAGCAGTCAGAAAGGCTTATCATGGGATTACATGGGAGAAGTGTGAGTGTGTGAGTGGGATCAGCACACGCAGCAGCAGCTGGCCCTAAATCTGCCTGATACCAGTTTAACTTCTGGATGAGGTGATGTCCTGACCAGGGACTAATCTCGTTTGGAGTTTCGACTCTCGGCATACTGTTACAGTAAGCGTTCACCAGACAGCGTTTAACGCCCGTTGATACTGTACAACATCGATACTGAGCCAGCCTTCATGCTTCTAAGGATCTCTCCGTACATTTATTTGATTTTTTTCAACATTTTTTACGACACACTATACAAAGACTTTTTGACTTATTTCAACATACTATACTATACTATGACATTTTATGATTTCTTTTGACATTGCTTACTATTCTTTGATTTTTTGACATATTACTTTTTTGACATATACAGTACTATACTATGATTTTTAGTACTTATTTTTTATTATAAGTGTAGAATTTCTTTAAAAATCATTTTCATTTAGCTAAACATCTACAGTTGTCTACAAAAATATTACGATTTTTCATACAAATGTGAAAGATGCACTCCGGCAAAAAGTATGTAATACATGCAAATATAATTACACATATGTATTCAGTACCTATAAAAAGATTTCTTTGTGCAATCATGTATTGAACAAGGAATTAGAAACATAAAAATATAACTATTGCAATAATCTGAAGGATGGATTTTCACACTTTCATTTTTCCCTTTGATATAACGCTAATAAAAAGCAACACATCTCCACATTAAACAGCTCAAAAATGACTTCTTTCTCAACTACTTTTCATTCATGAAATATGCCTGATGCCTGATGAATATGAATATACAACAACATTTTTCAGAAGCCCCACAAATGCCTCACTTTTACTACATAAAACGATCACATACATTTTTGTCTTTTCAAAGTAGCCCAATTTACATTTGAAACAAGTGAAATAGTTCTCCACTTACCCTCCTTGTCTTTTTTTATCAGCTGTATCTCTTCCCCTTTAAACCTTGCTCTAATAATGTTGGAATATGCCCACGAGAATATTTCACACTTTCTGTGTGAAGTTATGCTGAGTAAGTAGAAATACTCCATGGGATAATAATGGCTTGTCTCCGGCAGCTGGCTCCAGGTATTCCTGACAATCGGCTGAAATAAACCCTATCCCTAACCCAATAAAAGGCTGATACTTAATAATAATAACAATAATAATAATATAAATAATATTGGTCTCTATTGCCTTGCAAACAGGGACACAGTTTCTCTGTGGACGGCGGCTCAGCACAGTGGCCCTGCAGCGGGCTGTGGCCCAGATATATTCCCTCTCTGATTGATTACTTTAGGCCTAGGGGGTTCAAAGCCGGTCATGAACAATTTCTGGATGTGAGGAACCTCTTTTACCCTGGGCCCTCGGTTGACCCGCTGCCCTGCGCTAGATGTCCCCGGTTGCTCGCCGTTACCTGCGGAGGACACATCAGTTGTTGGACCTTTTCCCCGTTAAGCCCGGGGAAGCAACAGAAGGCTTTCCCATTGCCAGAGGTTAAAGTTTGAGAGGATTATCCCAGCACTTTGGAATGAAGTGCGGGAATCTATTTTTAAATACTGCTCTTGTTTTGTTTTTTTTGCACCTTCATTTATTTGAAATGCTTCTCATACAAAGCTCCAGAAGTGATGGATTACTCTTTATCTCATCCTCTTTAGATCTGCACACAATCACATTCGTCGTGTTCATGAGCCGTCTTTGCCATTAGCCTGATTCTGTAACTAAGTGGTTATTACAGTACAAATGCTGGGAAATTCAAACTGTGCACATTCACCTGCCTCAGCAACCCATACACACTCCCAACGTGGAAAAAAACGACACTTGGCCAGGTGCCTTTGGCGTTTGTCATTGACACCAAACGTCTCTTTTAGCGTCATAATGAGACGCTCTGGGTCGGGACTCTTGGTGGGACTATTTGAAGCTCTTGGGACTCACTTTTTGACTCTCTGGGTCGGGATGTTTGTTTAACTGACATACAGAACAAGAACAGAACAGAACAGGACAGTCCCCCAAACACTGCAGATTTTAAGTCTTTCACATGACTAGCTACCGTTGTGGCTCTTCATTCCACGTCATCTTATAGCTCCGCGATCATTTTTTGGCTTTTATTGCCTTTACTTTTAGGACAGATTAAGTCAGGGAAGTGGGAGAGAGAGAGAGGGGGGGGGACCAGTAGGTCTCTCTGGTCTTCTGACCTGGGTTGTCCCTCGCGCTTAGCTAAAAACAAAAGGTGACCGAGCCTATGAGGTGGTGGCTCGTTACAACTAACTATCAGCATACAAGTTTATATTATACTATAAAGTAGATATTTTTCATATCTTTGTGAAACAATCATTTTAGTCCATACCTGTGATCTATTTAAGAGACAAGTCATGAAATACACACATGAAACATGCTGCTCCCTGTTTTAGATTTTTTTTTTTTTCACATTTTCTATCAAAATATTGGGTTTTGCTGTTCAGAATATGTTTAGTCATTTTTGTTCTGTAAATCTTGTAAACAAACCGTGGCTGTTGTCACAAACTATTCATCTGAGCTGCTGTCGTCCCCCTTGCTGACCTGATAAAGAAGTCTGGAGACAAGCCACTGCTGAGACGGATGAGACACGCGTAATTCCAGCGTGAACACCATAACACAGCTGACAGAGGCTGTCGCATGATGTACAGGTCTGCAGGACCACTTAAGGAAAAAAAGTGTAATATTAGGCTATATATATATATATGAAATGACTTTGACTCAGAAAACGTGTGAAACTCTAGATTCAGGACACGTGACAAAGAAGGACAACACCAACTGGAAATGTTGGATTACACAGCTCAGTCTGAATTTGTGACAGCAGTCTGCTTTAGCTGAACAGCTGAGAGACGGATGACGTCATTGAGTCATCAACACCAGCTGCTCCATCAGCAAGCAAAAAAAGTGGATTCTCACACACACACACACACACACACACACACACACACACACACACACACACACACACACACACACACACACACACACACTTATACACTATAACATGAAGGTCACTTATTCAGTGACAGTGGACCGTCTCCAAAGAGACATCATCACTTAGTACTAACATAGAGTATGTCTGAAAGCCACCATGAGCCATGCACACATCATGTCAGGAATCAGAAGCAATCAGAAGACTTTAGAGATCCCCTCAAGGAAATGGATTTAGTTGCAGTTGCCCACAGTCAAATTCAAGGTCAAATAAAGAGTAAGAAAGAGCAAGTCAACATGTTATCTCATGTGTATGTCTTACTTCAGAGAGAGAACGGCTGTCAGTCTGCTCAGACTTCAGTTCACAGTTCACACACACACACACACACACACACACACACACACACACACACACACACACACACACACTTTTCTGGGCTGTACTAGAAATACTGAGGGGATAAAAAAACAGCAGGCTGGAATTGTCTCCACTCAGCTCTCACAGACCGTTCCCTATACGTGAAATAGTAATGCTCCTATACGTGAAATAGCAATGCTCCTATACGTGAAATAGCAATGCTCCTGTACGTGAAATAGTAATGCTCCTATACGTGAAATAGCAATGCTCCTATACGTGAAATAGCAATGCTCCTATACGTGAAATAGCAATGCTCCTATACGTGAAATAGCAATGCTCCTATACGTGAAATAGCAATGCTCCTGTACGTGAAATAGTAATGCTCCTATACGTGAAATAGCAATGCTCCTATACGTGAAATAGCAATGCTCCTATACATGAAATAGCAATGCTCCTATATGAAATAGTAATGCTCCTATACGTGAAATAGCAATGCTCCTATACGTGAAAATAGCAATGCTCCTATACGTGAAATAGCAATGCTCCTATACGTGAAATAGCAATGTTCCTATACGTGAAATAGCAATGCTCCAATGCTCCTCCTTTGCCAACTTGGCCAGTGAACACAAACACTTCCACACCACCAGCTTCTTCTCTGCTACAGCAGATTTATCGCCTTTCTTTTGTCAGGACTTTTCTTTACGTTATTGTTTTATAACCAATAATTTTTTTTTTTTTTCAATTTAGCAAAGTACAAAGCCATTAAAGTACAAAAAATGACTTTGTTACAGTAATGAGATTTAGTGTAATTTGTTACTCCTGCCAAATTGTGTAGCTAGACCTACTCCTTTCCAGGAAGGAAGGAAGACCTGTAAATTCCCACCGTTTATTGCTAAAAAAACAAAAGTAATAAAAGTCCTTAATTCTACTTGCTCAGGCATACAACATTCATATTCCAAATCAAGATTTTGGATCAAGCTAAAAAAAATTGCATTAGATTTAATTCACTATTATTTTGTATTTATTTGCAGGTGTTAATATTTTCACACAGACATGGACAACCAAACGATGAACAATGAATGCATTCAAAATGAGAGCCATGCCTTGTCTCTGCGTGCAGCTCCGCTGCCAAACAGCCACACAAAAAAAAACATCAAAATGAGTTCTCAGTGAAACATTTCCCAAAAAATCTGCGGTTAATGGTGTGGGTAATGGGTGGAGATGGCGCAGTGGATGTGACCCATGTCTTTGGTGTGGGAGACCAGGGTTTGATTCCCACTGCGATGTGTGTCCCTGAGCAAGACACGTAACCCCTAGTTGATCCAGAGTTGTCAACCTCTGACATGTATAGCTACTGTAAGACGCTTTGGATAAAAGCGTCAGCTAAATGAAATCTTGTCTTTTCAGTGGAAAATGAAAGCCCCAAAAATATCACAAAGAAAAGTGAATTTCTACAAATGAGTACTTACCCAAATTATAAGATCTGAACAGAATTCCTCAAGTCATTAATGCCTTTTTTTTTTTTTTTACAACAATTAAAGCAGGATCTGAAGCAGCTTTTTTTGTGAAAAGCTTTTTTTTTTTTGTTACCAAAGCTCACGCAGACTGACAGAGAGGAAAAGCAGTGCTAAAAGGGAAGATTAATATTACCATTTTGAATGGCTTCATCTTTCCAGCGGGGGGAGCAATTTTCTGCTGGCTCTAAAATAGATGGGAGAGGCACTTTTAACAAGACGTTTAACTACTTCAGCTTCAGAACTATTAACTTGTAACTACTTCAGTGAGTCAAACAGGTGAGAGAGACGGCCCCTCTGCAACAAAACAGCAGGTTCATGTGAATGAAGAAGAAACATCACAGCATGTGGTTGGGGGGTGTGGTGTTACAGTGAGTGAGGGGATCAGGTTCACTTCCTCATACATGGAAGATTGTGTCTGTTTACTATGCGGCGGCGGATAGCGTATGTAGTGGGTCAGCTGGGATGTCTGTGATGGGGAAGCAGTGTTGATGTACGGGACTTCCTGTCTGTACTGCAGACAGCAGCATGAACAGCTGGTTCACTACGAGCCAGGCAAACCGCCGTTATGTGTCTACTTTCCTAGTGTGCACGAATGATCTGTAACAAATGGTTTCTTCCTTTATTCGTCAAAAAAAAAAAAAAAAAGGGACAGTGTACACAAATTAACATTCATTAGAAAACTACATGTAAATGCACCCAAAAAGCTATAGATAGATATAGATATTATATGTGTCAGTACACAATAAAGCCCAGTTCAGACCAAAGATCGGCCGAGACGAGTTGAAATGCTGCAGCGTTCTGAGACCAGTTCACACTAGCCTGGATAGCCAAACTTAGCCCCCACCCCCTCCCCCGCCCATAATCAGACTCCCATTCTGACTTGACCACATCAGGCTAAGTTCACACAAGACTGTATCATCTCCATGACAACGCCTCGTTGTACTTCCGTTCCAATTTTTTCTTTTATAAAGATTATTTTTTGGGCTTTTCCGCCTTTATTTGATAGGACAGCTAGGTGAGAAAGGGGAGAGAGAAGGGGGGAGACCGGCAGGAAATTGTCACATCTCGGACTCAAACCCTGGACCTCTGCGTCGAGGCATAAATCCCTCAGTAGATGTGCGCCGGCTCCACCACCGAGCCAACCTGGCCACCTAACTTTTAGGCTTTTTTGTAGCGTTATCTAAATATGAATGTGGATAACGTTAGTGATAGTGAGATGCTTGCTACAGTTCCACTTATTACCATTTCTATTGCTTATTTCTCTGAGTCAGTGCTTTGTTCTAACACCACTTAGACCAGCTGGTTCTAACATGAAAATAAAAAAAAGATTATGGATATATTTATTTCTATAGTTTATAGCTGTATTGGCTGTATTAAAAGGAGATGCCCCTTACGTCCTAAAACCAGCCTCTGGAGACTCCACCAGCGGATTCAGAGACACCATCAGCTGGTCTGAGTCGAGCTGAGTCGGGCCGGTTCAGACTGCTGAAACTTTTCTCTGCGACGTTCTATAGCGGTTTGGTCTTGTTGCAAATCTTTGGTCTAAACTGAGCTTAAATTGTATTTGGAACCAACCTGGAGGTCTGAGGCTGTGAGTGTGTGTTGGGGGCAATCAGGCCGACATCTTACCTGACATACTGTTGGGGTTCAAGGCCAAGGCGACATCCTCAGAGCCTCCTCAGACATCTGGGTACCTACCTAGCAGGAGACAGAGCCAAAACACCATCAACCATTACAAGTGCATTACTCATATAACAGCTTACAATAACACCACTTCAATCGAAAATGATTACAAAATAAGTTTGTCTCACCCTGCGTCTAAAATCATGGGCTGAAAGAAAAAAAAATGATCTAAATCTACTCAAGTACAAGTAGTTCATTTAAAATTTACTCAGACTAAAAGTGACTTAGTTACTATTTGAGAGCGAGTGGAGAGCAACTTTTTTAAATCTTTGCCTATTTTAATATCTTATTTTTACTTTGTTAAGGGCACTGAGACAAAGCGACAACAACCATTTATGATTTAATTTCATTGAGAGATATTTTACCAAAACAAAGTTCTCAGTAACAGATTTGGTTTAAAATGTAGAGAGTACCGTGTTGTCTTTCCGTCAAAAAAATCAACACTTTTTTTTAGGCTTTTTATCGATGTTTTTAACTTTATTACTTTTTTTGTCCCTTTTTCAACACTTTTGACGCTTTTTTGCAATGTTTGTCACTTTTTTTACGTTTTCAACACTACGTACCACTAACTTATTAACTTTAGTTTTATAGTTATTTTTGGAATTTATGGTCAATAAACCTCATTTATAGTAAATTATACCTAATTGAGTTAGAAAAGCAGAAATTAGGAATTATTGAGACTAAAATTAAAGGAATAGATGTTGATGGATAATCACAGACTGGAATATGTCAACTTTTACTCAATATTATTTCAAAAACACTTCAATTCTTTTCTTCCAAATGCTATAAAATTGAATAAGACGCCCCAAAATTAATGAAAGTGGAGATTTGTACTTGGCAAAGAGCGTTGTGTGGAATCATGTTATTTTGTGTGGAATTAATCATTGTATCTGGCACACAGACTGCTCAGATGCTATGGCCCTGGTTATGGGTGACATCTAGTGGTCAAACATGGAAAACCATTTTTTAGAAATGACAAATCTGAGGTGTTTGATTATTATTGTTTTCCCTCTGCCACATACAGTGTGCTAATAAAGGAGCAAACACATTAAAAGCATGACATGTTACATCCATAGCAGTGTGTGTTCACCTGTAGTCAGACAGCTGAGGCAACACACACACACACACACACACACACACACACACACACACACACACACACACACACACACACACACACACACACACACACACACACACACACACACACACACACACACACACACACACACACACTTTGATCTTATTTATCTACTGTGGCCTGTTAATTGTGATTATTATATATGTGTTTTAAAACAGCATAAACTGAGTAGTGTATGTTGATTTTTCCAACGTTGTATTTCCAAGATTGTTCAGGTGCCTCCGGAAATTCGGCTGGATGTCAATAATTTTAGGCCGGATGTCCCCTTCCTCTCCCTTTGTGTTGGCGTTCCGAGCAAATATCTTCAGCTCTAGTCTGCATACACAATCATTCAAATCATAACCAAACCATAGCTGCACAGAGCAACAAATACCATATGCTTAGTACCTCTGTGTCAATCCAAAGACACAGACCATCATCTTAGAAGACATGAAATAAATGAGCCTTTACCTGCTCTTTTTTTAAATAATGAGGAAAACCTCAATCAACTTTTAAAACAACCATTTCCATTTTGTTCTCAGCCCACATGCATTTTCCAAATCTCTCTGTCAACAAACTCCGAAAATGTAAAAAGAATTACAGCTTTCCTTTACAGTCGAAGAACAGCTGACTTGAAAAGCATTGCAAGAAACTCTGCTTTGCTGCTTTTCACCCTAGAGAACATTTAACATCCAGACAACAGCTGGGGAAGGCCCGCAAGCTGGTTCACCCATACAACAGGTTTCTAAAGCTCTAATGAGGACACAGACAGCTGGAACAAATATGAAGATAGATGGAAGGAGAAAACAGACAATGAGTGCGTTGTGATGCACACAGACCGATAAGGGACAATGACTGCAGGTCACAGTAAGACGCTGAGTAACAAGACAGCAGACAGCGAGCAAAGTGAACTCTTCATTGGGGACAGCTTTATCAATAGCCTCGTATCTATATCACAGACAGTGGCTCAGTCTAGGGAACAGTCAAAAACTGGTTCCATGTTGGATCCAGTTTAAAGTTTGTTCAATTCCTACATTTGTCAAGCCCAGAGACTAACACAACTTCTATCAAATGCTCTTATCAGTAACATACTATACTACTCTCTTTTTTTAAGGCGGTAAATTCCAATTTGAAGGTTTTCTCTTATTGTTTGTCAACAAAGACAATTTAAAGATAACAGGTTTCTGTTATGGCCATCAGTTTTGATTATTTCCAGATCATGTATGAGAGATTTATTTCCTTCAGTTGGGCATGGCGGAGTCTATATCCACAACCTTTCATATAGGATAGTTCTGGTGTCGCTGGAAATTCTGCTGGATTTCCCTTCTTTTCGTCCAGATGTCTGTCCCCGTGCTCTGTCTCTGTGTTGGTGTTCTAACCTCTGGTGGATTTCTGAGGACTATGGTTACCTGGTCCTCAGATCTCTGCAGTAAAACCCAGACAGCTAGCTAGACTATCTGTCCAATCTGAGGACTATGGTTACCTGGTCCTCAGGTCTCTGCAGGGTAAATCCAGACAGCTAGCTAGACTATCTGTCCAATCTGAGGACTATGGTTACCTGGTCCTCAGATCTCTGCAGGGTAAGTTCAAGGTTAAAACATCCAGTAGAGGTGCTCACAGGGAGGCATTTCAGGACAACCCCATTCCATCCGATAGGTCCACAGATGGCAATTTATTTTGGAATGGGGGGGGGGGGGGAAATCATACGGCTCAATGCTTTTTGTGGCTCTCTAATTGCCATTTCTGCACATTAGTGGCCTAAATAAACAAAAGTGACAATAATGGACTTCCACCGCAGGCGTAAAATTAGCTGCAGCGGCATGGAGCGGGGTCGTCCCAGTCCGCCCTTTCAGCTTTGGCCTTCTCTACTTTCCTACTTGCTCCATCTGATTTCTTTTACACTTTCTAAAAAGACTAGGTGAACTCTTTGGCTGGACTGCTAGATAACGTCCCTGTTTTGAATCCGTGCTGTAATGGGAGGGATTTTCCTCTAAATTAGAAAAGGCTCGATGCCAACTTCTATACAGATGATCTGATGTTGGAAACATTCTGGTTGATACCAGTTTGCCCCTCAATTCACGAGTTTCTTAATAATCCCTTTATGTATCAGGGGCTGGTGTAATGCAACAATTTGTGCGATGTGATTATACTGAGGAAAGAGGATAAGCTAAAGCAAAACTTTCATTTCTTCTGTTTTCAAGAATCTGTCAAACTTACAGAAAGGGTTTCCAGGGTTTCCTTTCTATCTTTGAAAACACTGCTCCAAGCGTGGAGCTGTGGTGTGTCTCACATTTTCTCTGCTTGTACAGGATGTGTACATATTGAATATTTAACTTTGACTTTCCTAGATCAAACCGGGAGCCCAAATGGAGTCCTGAAAGAACCCCCATTTGTTCTTGATGACAAAGTGCTGAGCTATGATGCTGAGCTGCTGGTTACTCTGTAAGTGTGTCATGGAGTGTGTTTGTGTGTGTGTGGTGGAACAATTATTCAGATCCTTTACTACAGTAGAAGTACTAATACCACACTGTAAAAATACTACCTGCTTGTGTAGGCCGTTATATTGTTGCTCGGTTAATTTATAATAAAACATCAGATTATAAACTACATGTATTTAGTGTGCAAAAAAAAATCTGATTTTCTAAAGTAATAGTTTCTAAAGCTGTCTCTTTCTCACAATGTTGTGTTATAATGTTGTTTTTGTGGCTCTGAAGAACTGCTGCTGGAATTGATAGTATTTCCCCATATTTAACCCAAATTATGACCTTTCACATAACCAAGCCTTAACTTGGCACTTCATAAAACGGATTTCTTTTTCAACAGCGGATTGTAACAGTTTCGGAGAGTGCAGATAAATAATGTCGTCCTGTGCCCATATGTGCGTCACATCAAAAACAGCTTTATTGTGTCAGCCGTCTCCCTAATCTGTGTCTCATCCAGAGACCAGAGCCCCCAGCAGGGCTCTGTGCCTGTCAGCGTAGCTGAAGGGCATACTATCATATCAGCGGAGCAATAACATAATGCACAGCATATAATAGGGTTGGTGGATTTTTATATTGAAATATTGTGACTTTATTCTCGTGAATATTACAACTTTATTGAGAGCCTTACTGCATTACATGTTGGTGTGTGTTTTATGTAGGGCTGGGCAATATATCGATATTGTATTGATATCGATATGAGGCTAGATAGCGTCTTAAATTCTGGATATCGTAATATCCTAATATGACACAAGTGTTGTCTTTTCCTGGTTTTAAAGGCTGCATTACCATAGAGTGATGCCTTTACCCACATAGTTACATATTATATTAACATAACTGACAATTAATTATCAAAAAGGGCCCAGCCCTGGTTTTATAGTTTATATAGTTTTATGGCTCTAGTCATAAAACTAGACTAATCTAGTCTAGATAGAGCAGCACTCTGCGTGCAATCTGCAGTCTCTACAGTTACAGTAAGTTCTCAGCCACTTCCTTGCATGATGAGGTGTGCAAGAATACTGTGTACTGTGGCAAACCACAGTACACAATAAAGAAATGCAAAGTCATCAATAGAGCCTCATTAAATGTATTACTATACTTCCTGACACCTCTCAGAAAACATCATGCAGCTATGATTGATGCCTTGCAGCATGTGTTGAATATCCCAGATAGAAATGACAGGATGTTATGATCCTGATTGTTAAAGCTAGGACATTGTCTACTGTCTACTAGTACGTAAAATGCACATGGCGTAGATATTTTGACAGGTTTTGAAATCTGTGACACAACTTCACAACACAATGGAATCATCTTTTTCCCACTTTAAAAAAATTGTATAATTTTTCTGATGTCTTCTGATGTCATCAGGGCCAGGCTGTTCTTATGAATCATTCATTCATAAAGCTTAGTTTATTTGTTGTTTATTTAGTTACTGTATCAGACTTTTTAAATCCATTCTGAATGAAATTTAAGACCTATATCCCAACATAATAGTACAACTAAATGCAAAGTCACAAAAGTACTTGCAAGTAAATAAAAGTATTCAAATATAATAAAAGCGACAGCGTAATAATGATCTGTGTATACATGGTGAATTACATTTGGACGTACGGAAACAACAACACAAGAGAATATACAAAAAAAACATTTCAATGAGGCTTAGAGGTAGATGGACGTAGTAAAGTTAAGAGTGGTTAAAAGTATACATAAGTATATATAAGACCTAGAACACAATACTTCAAGGAATTTAAAAGTTTTTAAGGCCTAAAATTCCGATTGTGATGATGACGTGATGCCATTCCAGAGAATATTATACAAATTGTGCATATGTTTTCTTACAATGTACAAACCCGTCCATGAGAGTGCGTTGTCAGGGTCATCTGATGACATCATGTTAAAGTAAATATATGATTTTTTTTTTTTTTTATATTCACTACAGGAAAGTTTCTCAAATGGGGGTACACATATCCCTAGGGGTGCTTTGGAGTACTGCAGGGCGTGAGTGACACTTTTGCAAAAAGGTTAATTTCAAAATGGTATGTATTATAATCCTCAAATAGTACAATTTTAAATAATTAATTAAGTACGGACCAGGTTACCATAGTCCTCAGATTGGACAGATAGTCTAGCTAGCTGTCTGGATTTACCCTGCAGAGATCTGAGGACCAGGTAACCATAGTCCTCTGATTGGACAGATAGTCTAGCTAGCTGTCTGGATTTACCCTGCAGAGATCTGAGGACCAGGTAACCATAGTCCTCAGATTGGACAGATAGTCTAGCTAGCTGTCTGGATTTACCCTGCAGAGATCTGAGGACCAGGTAACCATAGTCCTCAGATTGGACAGATAGTCTAGCTAGCTGTCTGGATTTACCCTGCAGAGATCCGAGGACCAGGTAACCATAGTCCTCAGATTGGACAGATAGTCTAGCTAGCTGTCTGGATTTACCCTGCACAGATCTGAGGACTATGGTTACGTGGTCCTCAGATCTCTGCAGATCTACCAGAGGTTAGAACGCCAACACAGAAACAGAGGAAGCGGACAGACATCCAGCCTAAATAAGTGAAATCCGTCAGAATTTTCATTGGGAACGGAGCAATCCTGGAAGTGGAACGTCAAGAATATACTGTAGACTAAATGTAAATAGATTGTTCTTATATATCTTTTCTATTCTCAACGACTACTCAAAGCGTTTTTACATAGTCCAAGAACCATTCGCCATTCACACACTGTGGCCGAGGCTGCCATACAAGGTGCCACCTGCTCATCAGATAAACACTCGCACACATTCACACACAGATGGGGCAGCATCGGGGGCAACTCAGGGTTCAGTGTCTTGCCCAAGGACACCTGGACATGGGTAAGACATTTCAAAGGGGCTTACATTATTGACAAAAGTTTGAGAACCACAGCACATGCTAGGTTTTCACTCGACGCAGCCAGACATTTCTGAAAGTCACCTTGGATTGTTGCTTCAATTTTGAAATTTTTTTGTCTGTTCTAATAGGCCCAACTTAATGAAAGTTCAATGACAAATGACTAGAGTACCCCTTTCATTTCTTTGATGAAGCTGCATGTGCACTGATAATACACCTTAAGGATTGCATCAGAGCCTTGAAGAAATACATTTGGCAGCTATGTATTTTAGAAGAAGATCTTCAGAGAAGAGGTTAATCAATGATAAAGTGTGATCCTCGATTTCCCCTCAACATAACTTGTCTACAACTTCCTCCTTTAGAGATTTCTCTGGGTTTCCAAGACTTACTTGCAGTTTGGCTGTTACGTGTAGGTGGAGAGAATGATAGAGAAGAAAATAACATTAAAACAACCTTACTAACAGTGATATGATTGTTATCTTTCACTGAGAGACTCCAAGTCCTTTTGCCATTGATGATAAGATGACTTATGTTTTCTGCTATCAATATATATATTCAGTCTTCACAGAAAATGATGTTATCTACTTTTAAGTGAATTCAAGCACATGTCATCATCATCATATCTCCAAATTAAGTTTTAAGTCCTCTTAAGTAATAGAGTCCTCCAAGCTTATTATGGACACATTTGACACAAAAACAGAGACTAGCAAATACAAAAAAGCATGGTGGAGTAAGACATTGGTCACCCAGACACCTGGGGTAAAGCAGGAAACAGGAAATATGGAGCACATGCTGTCCTTTTCCTTATTATAAGCATTCAAAGATGATTATTGCTAACCAGTTCTTAAAGGTTCCATGGCCTGAGAATGTCACTTTGAGGTTTTTTAAAACTAATATGAGTCCCCCCAGCCTGCCGATGGCCCCCCAGTGGCTAGAAATGGTGATAGGTGTAGCCCGAGCCCTGGGTATCCTGCTCTGCCTTTGAGAAAATGAAAGCTCAGATGGGCCGATCTGGACTCTTATCCCTTATGACCTCATAAGGGGCAAGGTTACATCCCCTTTCTTTGCTTTGCCCACCCAGAGAATTTGGCCCCCCCATGAGAGAGAGACATTATTGCTTTCAAACGAGCAAAGTGGCAGTTGGTCAAGACCACACCATCAGCCTCCACCTTGCCCCCATCTCTCCTCTTCAGATACAGTATTAGGGGACCACTAAGGTCTATATAAAAGACTTCAGATACAGTATTAGGGGACCACTAAGGTCTATATAAAAGAGACTTCAGATACAGTATTAGGGACCACTAAGGTCTATATAAAAGACTTCAGATACAGTATTAGGGGACCACTAAGGTCTATATAAAAGAGACTTCAGATACAGTATTAGGGGACCACTAAGGTCTATATAAAAGAGACTTCAGATACAGTATTAGGGGACCACTAAGGTCTATATAAAAGCATCCAAAGAGAACCATGTCGTGGGACCTTGAATACCTGTAGTTCAGTGAGACTAGAATCTGACTACGTCTTAATGCTTTTTTAAATCCTTAAAAATATCTTCCACATAAAACTACAGCTGATCAGGGGTGAAAGACAAGGCTGCTCGAATTCATCCATTTGTCTTCGCATTCCGATTGAATACTGCAGATACTCTTGGCCACAATAGTGTGAAGAACACAGATGAAGACCTTGAGCTAAGTCTTATACCTCTTGGACACCGATGACCTGGGGCAGACCAGGGATATCTGACACATGGTGAACCCTTCTTCTGTCAATCCAAACCAAACCAGTCAATCCCTGCTCATGACAATTCAGATCAGACCTGTGTCATAACCCGGGAGCGAGGCATACACCTCGAAAATCCTGGAATTGCACCTGTGGTTATCGTTTTTTATGACTAATATATTAATGAATAATTACTCCTGCATTATCTGTAGAGAAAATAATCACTTCATCCGATGTTCAAACTGCAGTACCACAACCACACATTCTCATCCAGCTGCCGTCAATGTGGTGGATACAGCAACAAAAACCAAATTCTATTACGCCTGTTATTAGTTGGTCTTACAAGCTTTCTTAAATGTCAGTGCTACCCTGTAAAACCTTTTGCTAATTTGAATGAGGGCAACAGACCCAAGACACAACAATGCAACAACCCATCAAAACAGGGCCGGAGCTTGAGGCAGAAAAGAAATCCACATTCTTCGAGTCTGACATAGTTAACGAAAAACACATTTGCATCCACATCCCCCACTTTCAAACTAGAAGAGCATTTTCGGACTGTGAGGTGTTTAGCGATCAGCACAGGGCCTCCTGTAAACCAGCCACTGTCACAGTGAGAAAGCGGCGTATATGGAAGACTGCATCTAAGGTTTCACTCTCACCACGCTCCCACACCTTCGGACATCTTCTCACCATCTCATTTCTTTTTAAAATGCCCCTGTAGAGTTTAGTTGAAAGGGTAACACAAAATGAATGAATCATTTCCAACGTTCTGTCCCAGAACATTCTCTGAATGGCATACTATATTATAGTATCATATTATAATAAATTCAAACTTTAAAGTGAATTTTTTTTCCTCTTACCTGTAGTGCTATTCATCAATTTAGACGTGAGTTGCCCAGTGTCGGAGGTATCTGCTGTAGAGATGTCTGCCTTTTGTTTCACTGTTGTATATTTAGGGAAATCCTATGTTGCTTGTTATCGCCCTAGCAATGTTGGTTTTGTGCATATCTGTGCTATTGCGGTTGTTGTTTGTCTACTAACCTAACAACCATAAACTGTGTCACGATGGTGGTTATCAACTAGCTCAATCAACCCGGGGTTTCCCAATCCAGCGACGCATGCATTCACATAAAGGAGGCGGGGTTTGCACAGCACCAATCACAGCCATCTAACAGAGCTGCATATTTTACATAAGAAGAGAAAAACATAATTCTAGATAAATATTAAAAACACAGACACGGTGACGCTGATTGGTCAGTAGGTGGTGCTTTCACACCGGTTGATCTCTAATCGCCAACGTAACCTGCTCCCAACCAGGTTAGGTGTTCAGCATAAGTTACCACGGCGATTTAACCCGGTAACAAGTGATCCACCTTTGTGATCCAGAGAACCCTGGGTTGAACCAGCAGTTACCTTGGTAACGCCAAATCTAGCTTTCAGGCCTCAGGTCTGACAGTTCAGCTGTACTTCTGTTGATCTTAACCAACTGTTCTTGTTTTTTTAACATTAGCATGATCAACTGGTATTGTTTAGGGCCAAATCTTAATTACTTTAGTTACTCCATTACATCTGACAGCTACTTACACATTAAGATTATTTTTGAACACTAAACACATGTAGTTTATAAATCAGATTTTTATTATAAAGTAACCTAGCAACAACATAACGGCCTATAAGTCCAGCTGAGATGATGATGTCATTAAACATTCAGTTGATTGACAGAACTGTTTGGATCGTTTCCTGAGGGTTTTTCTACATTGAGTGCTTTTACTTTTAATAAGTCAGTACATTACCATGGTGATCCTTACAGCCTTATACTTCAGTAACCATTTCAATGCAGGCCTTTTACTTGTAACAGAGTATTTTTTACAGTGTGGTATTAGTACCTTTAGTTAAAGAATCTGAATACTTCTTATGTTACTGCTGCCGAGGTGGACGTGATTAACACCTGGCGCTGTCTCTCGTCCATGGGTACGCTTCCTTGCTTCCTTCTGCCCAGTGACAGGATAACAGTTCCTACATGACCTCAGGTCTGAGGATGATCTTGAGTAACCAGTTCATAATTTCTGGAAAAAGACATTGCTTTTGTTTCCTTTGTTTATAAATGTATTTTTTTGCCATTTTATATTGAAGAGAAGGCGATTTCGAGGCTGTTTGATGTAAAACTAAATCCTTACTGTCATGTTGTCAATAACAATCAGTGGTAAAACAAGCACTTTTAGTAGAGGTAAATTAAAGGTGTACAATTGCATTAATGTTAAATTGTAGCTTGTTTCTTGCTTAATACTGGACCAATTTCATCAGTCACATAAACACAAAAACATAGGAAAGTTACCCCAGGTTACCCATTCATGTACAGAAGGTAAAAAGGGTTTTGAATGCAGGGCTATCAAATGTAATGGAGTGCGTTTTCTTTGTAAAGTTGGTACTTTTACTTTAGGATTCCATCCCTGAATGCTTTTGACTCTTTTGCTTTGCACCACATAGACAAAACACAACTAGCAGTAAATGCTGCATTCAACTGTAATAATGATTGCTGTAGATCAGGGGGTCCGGGGCCCCGACGGGGTCCTCATAGTTACTGCAGGGAGGGGCACCAAATTATTTTAAATTTTTTTCAAAGTTTGTCATTATAGAAAAATACTTTGCACATCTATAAAGTGAAACAGGTGCGTTGGAGGGGGATAAGTAGGTCAAAAGTTAAAAAAACTCCCGCACAGTGTCTCACAGTAGGCACCGTTTCTGTACTAGCCCTTCATCTGGCAACATGAAAGAAGGGAGTTTCTTTGCAACTTTAGAACATTTTTTCAAAAAAGTACATGTCTTAAAGCGCCCATATTCTGCTCATTTATAGGTTCATAATTGTATTTTGAGGTTGTACCAGAATAGGTTTCCATGGTTTCATTTTCTAAAAACACCACATTTTTATTGTACTGCTCATTGCTGCAGATCCAGTTTTCACCCTGTGTGTTTAGGTCTCTGTTTTAGCTCCAGAGTGAGACATCTCTCTAGTTTAATGCTTGTTACCCCTCTCAACTTGGGGTACGGCGTGGCGTTAGCGTGCCAAGTGGAGGGCAGACTGATTTGTGACCCAATCGCAGCCTTTGCGAACAGAAAATCACGTTTGAACATATCGCAATACTATTGCAAATGCAATTAATCATTCAGCCCTAATCCAAAGTAGGCTAAGTTACTGTATACAACACTAAAAATGCAAAGATGTGTCAGTAACTTATTCTCTTATTGTTAATAATGAACATAATTTTCTGTTTGAGCAAAACATTCATGGCAACAATATGCTAACTCAACGCTAACTCAGTAATCTACTGTGGGTAATACAGCACTGTGAAGAAAATACCTTTACAACAGCAGGTGTGGTAAAAACACTACCACTATATATATATATATATATATATAAAACACAAACTGAGAGTTACATATAGCCACTTTACTTTATACAATATATGTAGGAGGGTCCTTTCTCTCAGTCAAGGGATCCTTGACTTAAAACACATTGAAGACAAGTCAAGTCAAGTTTATTTCATCCATAAAAATGGAAATTACATGTTTGTTTTCAAAACTCCACAAAGGGCATCAGTTCCTCATCTGAGGTCTAAATACCAGCCCATAACTGGTAAAGACATTGTGCCCAACCTCTGCTTGCATCATGAGTCAACAAACAACAACCAATATGCATCTTATTTGATGTGGCATTCAGATAAAAGTCGATCTTGATCCGCTGGCCATTATTCCCAGAGCTCTCTAATACTTAATTTCACGAAGCTGCATCACACTGCAACGCGATATACGCTCGTCATCATGGCAACTGGTATGAGGAAAAAAAGGACAGCAGATGGTGTTTTCATTAAAGAATTCAAGCTGATAGAAGAATCAACCGAATGACTTTGTGTCAGAGTCTCCGGTGCACTTATCATATTACATTTAGTTCTCTAGCTGCCGGGAAAAACACACACACACACACACACACACACACACAGGCTAGTGTCATAAAGGGTAGCTGATACACAGGAGCTATCTGTGTTCCTGTTACACTGTGCAGAGTCATCAGCTTGATCTCCCACCGGAGACTGAGAGCTGAGCATGTCCAAATAATGCATCGGTAGTAGGGATGGGAAAAGAAATCCATTCACGTACGTATCTGGATTTGTTGCGATATTTATTTTCCTATATTTATGTTTATATTATGTTTTATAAAACCACACACACCCAAGACACAACACATGGTATCAAATGCAGTAGTTGGGCCACCGTCATTGTTAATGCCCCTGCAGGGGGTGAGCATATCATGCTCTCACCTATACACACCTGCAAGCTAAAATCACTGACATTCCGTGTCGCTACACCCTGAGGAAGGCTAAGTGTAATACAGTGTATTTTTAATGTCTTGCCCTATTTATTACTTTAATAATTTTTGTAACCAACCTTGAGTACCCGACTTCTTTGATTCTCCTTCCTTTTGTGAATTGCATTCCCTTCCATGAGCGGTGGTTAAAGGGATACCAGAAGCACTTCGCTGCTTCTTTATGATTGAGTAAATGAATCCCCAATCAAAAACGGCTTAAAAAATAATTTTAATATTAAGATACCACTGTTAAAATTACCGGGAGAGTTGGGCACACCCTGACTCTGTGGGATCAAATTGAGCTTAGTGCTCCTTATTCAGTTGTTCTGCTGTTTGGTGACTTGTTCTAAAAAACAGTCAAAGAGGATTTGAAGTGCCATTATTGTTCTCAATTCTTGTCATTTTAGTGCTGCTGATTTTCAGTTTTCTACTGATAATTGTCCTACATCTTTTCTGTTTATTTTCTGACGGCAACTTCATCATATCCCTTAACATCAGAACAGGAAGCAGAAGATCCATATTATGTTCTTCTTTACACAGGAAATAAAAGTCAGACTCACTGACATGTGATGTCGTTCTTCTTAGAAATCTATCAGTTTTTAGAAATGTTTCATGATATATTGTCTGACCCATGGATCATAAAAAAAATAGAATCGGGACAAAAACATAAATCCTCAGCCCTAGTCTCGCTTTGCCAGATCAGGTCTGACTAGTCCACACAGCATTCCAGGATGGGAGAAAATGTGATCTGGTTTAATGGCATTTATTTAAACCAATCACAATCATCTTGGGCGGTGCTAAGCTCCGGACGGAGTCACGGTGCCGCTGCTAAATAGTCTCAGGAAGGAACTTGTACTGGTGGAACATGTGTACGTTCAGAAGTAGTTTTAGTCGTCAACAGAAAACTCTGATTGGACAGATAGTCTAGCTAGCTGTCTGGATTTACCCTGCAGAGATCTGAGGACCAGGTAACCATAGTCCTCAGATTGGACAGATAGTCTAGCTAGCTGTCTGGATTTACCCTGCAGAGATCTGAGGACCAGGTAACCATAGTCCTCAGATTGGACAGATAGTCTAGCTAGCTGTCTGGATTCACCCTGCAGAGATCTGAGGACCAGGTAACCATAGTCCTGATTGGACAGATAGTCTAGCTAGCTGTCTGGATTTACTGCAGAGATCTGAGGACCAGGTAACCATAGTCCTCAGATTGGACAGATAGTCTAGCTAGCTGTCTGGATTTACCCTGCAGAGATCTGAGGACCAGGTAACCATAGTCCTCAGATTGGACAGATAGTCTAGCTAGCTGTCTGGATTTACCCTGCAGAGATCTGAGGACCAGGTAACCATAGTCCTCAGATTGGACAGATAGTCTAGCTAGCTGTCTGGATTTACCCTGCAGAGATCTGAGGACCAGGTAACCATAGTCCTCAGATTGGACAGATAGTCTAGCTAGCTGTCTGGATTTACCCTGCAGAGATCTGAGGACCAGGTAACCGTAGTCCTCAGGAATCCACCAGAGGCTATAACGCCAACACAAAGACAGAGGACGGACATCTAGCGGAAAAGGACATATACGGCGGAATTTCCATCGGCAGCGGATCAATGCCGGGAGACGTAGTGGACATAGACTTCCTCTTGCCCTACTCGGTAGTATAACCAATGACCCATGCAGTGCTATAACAGCCAGCAGTGAAAACACTGTCCAAATGGCTGACAGCTGAAACACAGTTGCCTGCATCCTCTTGAATGATGTTATTATCATGACATTTTAGCACATTTCTCCCATTTTATGTGTGCAGACGTTTTTGTTATCACTCTGACATCTCAGTCTTCATTTTTAACAAGCCGTAACATTTATGTCCCGGGCTGCAGTATACGGTGTACAATGCTTCTTTTGTCGAGATTTAGAGCAACACAAGCCTGTGCAGTAAATGTGGCAGCTGCGGTTTTTTAATGGTCACAACAATTTCCTCACACTATAGAAAAATAAAAACCTGTAAAAAAAACAACATCAAATGACTGGCAGCAGCAGCTGGCAAACAAAGGCTGTAATATTAATGTAAATTAAATTCAAAGACATGTCAAAACATTTACAATCATATTCATTCAAGGTTTTGCAGCAAAACACTCTAATTTTACACATTTCTTTTTTGGCATAACAATTCAAATAACATTTGGGTTGGAAATTTACACATAAGGTCCATAATTGTGAAAACCTTTGTAGACAATTTTAAAAAAAACACTGTAAAAATTGTAAGTTTTTTCTGTAAAATGTTCTCTTTTAAAGGTGGATTATGTTCAATTTCTTTTTAATAAGCAGACATTGAATCAGTCACAGTGAGCTTCAGCTGTGGTTTGCATTTTGTGTTTTTTATAGCCGACATTCATGACATGCTGCTGGCGAGGTAGCCCTGTGATTGGAAGTCCAATAACATTAAGGAACATATTTGTGGTTAAAAACCAATCTGGTCTTAAACAATAATATCATATTATTATGTTACAGTATGCTATATCATATACATAGATCATATTTATGTACTGACAGTTACAGCTAAATAACAAAGACTCGATATAACACTGTTAAGAGGAGAATTTGGATTTGATCAGATTCAGTGTGCTTGCTATGGACCAGGGGTGCCAAACATACGGCCCGTGGGTCAGAACCAGCCCGCCAAACGGTCCAATCAGGCCCACTGGATGATTTTTCAAAGTGTGAAAATTGCAGAGAAGTAATTCATTCCAAGTTTACCACTTTAATCTCTGAGAATATCGGAGTTCTTTTTGCATAAATGTAATTTTAATCTATTTTTTTCTTCCTACAATGGCCTCAGAACACGGTCGTAGCAGAAGCAACTGACGTTTGCCAACATCAAGCTGACAGGAAACTCTGTGGCAGAGCTTTACTGGTCTGGCCCACTGGAGATCAAACTCAAAAGGGGTATGTGGCCCGTCAGCTAAAATGAGTTTACACCCCTGGTGTAGACTGTAAAAATACTGGATGAAGCTTCCGAGTCTGGAAAGTGAAGCCAATGCAGAAGTGTCTTAAAGCTGCATTCTGTCTAATGTCCAGCAGGGCGCTACTGCACTGGCTCCAAAAGAAGTCTGTTTCTATAGAAATCTTTAGGGAAATGAGCCTACTTCTCTCTTTGATTTGTTACCTCACTAAAACATTTTCATAACTGACCTGTCAATCAGGACAGAGTCTATGGTACTGTGTACACTGAAATAGACCTGAAATTGCAATTCAATTTCGGTGGCCTAATAATGTCGTTCAGCATTCCTGCGACCAAGCTAACTAGCTACTGCTAGCGTTAGCTGGAAACTTTAGAGAAAGTTCTTTGGTTCTGTTGTACGGGCAGATGATTGGTGCAAGTCAATGAAGGTCAGCTTTTCCCCGCCGGTACATCTCTGCAAGATGACTCACTTCAGAAGGGCAATTTTTCCCCTTTAGCATTTAGCTTAGCGCAGGGCCTAGCAATCATAAACAACGCTAGCTTGACGGCGTCATCCCACCCAGCTCCACCCTCTCGACAAAAATTGTCGTTACCGGTTTCAAAAAACCAAGATGGTGACAGCCATATTGCCAAACTCAAGGCTTCAAAACGGCAGTCCACTACCCAACGGGTGACGTCGCAGCTGCTACGTCCACTCATTTTACAATCTATAGTGCATACGTGCACTTAAAAAGGGACATTGTGGTTCACTTAACCATGCTGTATTTCCCAGATATGTGGCCACTGTGACTCCTGTCATTATGGCTATTATT
>JABXJD010003305.1:0-29806 GCA_013375575.1 Percina caprodes
AATATTAAAACACATGCACGCACCCTATGGGATGAAACAAGGTGATTGTTGTACAGACTTTTAAACTCATTTATCTAGTCGGTTCATTGGGATTATATTATTTATTCATATGGTTGCTTTCCTTTTTCAATTGTACAAGTACTTTCATGGACATTTTAAACAAATATTTTGGTCTCTAAAATGCCAAAAAAGTCCAAAACCAAAATATATCCAGTGTAGAAGAAAAACCAGAAAACATTTACTTCTAATAAGCTGGAAAAGTGATTTTTTTCCTCACGTTTTCTTGAAAGATTAAATGAACATTTAATGAATGATGAAAAAATGTTTGTCTATGACTTTTAATGACAAATACCACCATGATTCAATCATTCAGCTCATTCAACAGTTTACTCAAAATGGTTGAAATACAGTGTTATTCAATTGATTATTATAAATCATACTATAAAAACAAGGAAATATAGAAATATAATGTATAGTATTAAATGAGGCTATGAATGATCATTCATAGCCTCATTTAATACTATACATTATATTTCTAGTATATATTATATTGACAAAAGGAAAACAGCACTTTTAAAAGTCCACACTCCAGCGGATTACTTACATTAAGACAATTATTGTTTGTATTACGAGTTTTATGATTTTTGCTATGTTTAAATATGCAAATGACGCATTATCTAATGAAAAGCTTTGGGGAATTTAGGAGAAATCTACAGGCACAAATAGACAAAGTGAAGTGAAATAAACACCAAAATGTGTATTTCTGCCCCCCCCACATCCCAATAGTCTGAAAGAATACATGTTATGGAAGCAAAACAGCCTAAAAACTCAAAATTGATACTTTTGCCTGAACTGTCTCCCCTTATGCATACGCATATGAGCCCATTTTAGGTCCCAAAATGCTCACAAGCCCAATAATTAGAGGGTGGACACGTTGCCATGTGAATAGGAGCGCTTTATATCAGTAGCATGGAGAAAGGTCCAATCTGATTACAGAGCAACAAGATATTATTTCCCAGCACATCTCTCCTATGATCCTTATCAATAAGCCCGATGTTAACTCAACAGACGAGTCTGTCAAAAATATAGATTGGGTAATCAATACTCATTAAAGTATTAGTGGCTCATAGTAAAGTTGTATCTAAATGACTGTAAAGCTTCTTTTAGAGACATTTTGGGTCAGATTTGATCCGGCCAGCGCCTGGGATCTTCTTAGGATGACCAGACACCAGAACACAGAACATGTTGCCAGGTCATAAAGGCGGGGCACACACATGAACGTGGAGCGTGAACACATGGCGGAGTCTGAGAATAAAAGATGCCTGCAGTTATATCTTTAAACTCCCTGCTGCTTGTACTTATCTGAACTCTGAAGCACACGGAATTGCAGCCAGTCTGGGCACTTTGCCACAAAAGATGCGATCAATACTGTTGGTTTGCAGGATTATGAAGAGATACATGTAATCAGCGTTCCTCAGAACATGCAATTTTACAAAGACCTTGCTGAAACCAGAAGTTTAAATCTACGTAAATTTGTCTTTATTTTTTCTTGTTTGTGTTCTTTAACCCTCTGAGGTCTTCTTCAATGGACCTTTTAAGCTAATAATAGATCCCTGTGTGTTTCATATCAAAATGTTCAGAACAAACTCAGATTTCTTCACAGTGACGCCGGTTTTCCCCAGAGCAATGTGTAAAGAGATAATTTGATGCTATAACTGGAACGTTGATGATCGCTTTCTGAAATTCCTCAAATCTCCTTTGAAAACACACCTTAATATACACTGAATACGGAAAGTATTCACAGCGCTCCACATTTTGTTATTTTGTTTCTGTTAACTGTGGGACTTTATATAGAAAGGTGTTCCTTTCCGAATCATGTCCAACCAACTGAATCTACCACAGGTGGACTCCAATTAAGCTGGAGAAACATCTCAAGGATGATCAGTGGAGACGGAATACACCTGAGCTCAGTTGTGAGCTTGATCACAAAGGCTGTGAATACTTATGTAACAATGATTTCTTTGTTTTATTTTTATAAATTTGCAAAAATCTCAAAAAAAGTTGTCATTGTGGGGTATTATTTATAGAACTTTGAGGAAAAAACTCAATTTAATCAATTTTGGAATGAGGCTGTAACATAAAGTGTAGAAAAAGTGATTTTTATGAATGGTTAGGAGCTGGACATGAGTTTTCCAAAGTCTTGGGTTAAAAATAGTAAATAAATGTTTGAAATAAAATTTTGTAATATTGCTTTTTGAGTAGGAGTATTGTCAAAACACAGTTTGGACGTGCCGGTGTGTCTTTCGTCCTCAGAGGGTTAACCCTCGATGTAGACAACCCTGAACAGTTATTTTACCTCTATTGGGGAGTGAGTTTTCATCTATTTCTTCAAAATATTGCAGGGGGGAGGGATCTACACCTCTGGCTGCACATATTATTGTCGAGGACAAAGTCTGGGTAACCTTTTCCCGTTATTCTACAGATTTATTTCTTAGACAGTAGTTTTGATGCTCACACTGATTTTATATTCATTTGGTTCAGGTCCTGCACCTGAGGATGGCAGGGAAAACCCTGGACTCAATGGGTTTTTCTTGAAAAGACTGCACATCACATGTCAGGCCGTCTGACATGTATTTCATTTATAATGGCTTTTCTGCAAGAAACGAATATGAAGTAGCTGTCGGCAGTGGTACCATATAAACAGAACATATTTAGGTGAATCGTTGGTAAAAATAATAACATTGATTCTAGGAAAAGAATTGTATTTTTTTAAATAGGAGAAGATGTATGATGTATCAGTTTAAGTTATAATGAGCAGTCAGGCCCATGTCAGCCTTTTCTCCGCACGCTCCACGGAACCCAAACGCACCGCTGTCATTACATCCTCTCGGGCTCCACAGCTAATGAGATCAAAAGGCCAATGCTCCACACTTCAACCTGAGACCAATGGCATGTTTAAGTCGCTTTAAAGTGTCATATTATATCTGGACACCTAATCACTTTGTCAGGCTTTTAGTCTCAGGGTTCCCACCTCCATTATGGGATTATCAGCACTCGTGAGAAAGAAACAAAAATACAGCAGTGCAGAAAATACAGATTTTAAATGCTGTGTAAATGTTTTATTATTCATTTGTCCCACAGCACAAGATAATATCATCAGGTTATGGTTAGGGTTGCACAATTCATCACAGTTTTATTAAAATATACTAGTGCAATATCCAAACGGCAACATTTGTTGAAGGTAAAATATGTGTCAAGGCATTCTGAATTTAGTATGGTGGTGCTGCAGAGACAGATCTGCCCTGAAGACTTAAATAAAAAATCTTTGTTTGGTACAGATCCTCGAAAAAAATAAAAAATAAAAAAAAATCACTCTAATCATTTACATTTTTAGATTTTTTAATGGAAATGAGAATACTGATACAAAAAGAATCAATCCCTCCAATATCGTGAATCACAACAATCGCAGTATCACTCAAAACAACCACAATTACATATTGTCTTCATATGCAGCCCTACACTGTTAGAACAGTATTAAAGAGTTAACATACTGTTATCAAGGAATTTTCTCAAATGATTTTTCACAGGTGTTTTTTTTGTATTTTGATTTTTGGATTAACATAAATGTCTGTTTGAAAGGCCAGAGGATACACAGTAGAACAGAATTTTTCCATTCTTGGATTAACAGAAAATTCTGTAAACTTAACTTTTCTGCCAGGACATTATCCGTTTTACCACGGATTCTTTTCTTACAGTGCATCCCCCCCCCACCCCCGAAATCTACACCTATGTCTAAACATACGTGATTGTTCATGCAGGACGACCACGCCAAAACCAATGATCAATGTTTCATTTCTGTAATCTGTCTGAAAGAGCAGTCAGAAAGGCTTATCATGGGATTACATGGGAGAAGTGTGAGTGTGTGAGTGGGATCAGCACACGCAGCAGCAGCTGGCCCTAAATCTGCCTGATACCAGTTTAACTTCTGGATGAGGTGATGTCCTGACCAGGGACTAATCTCGTTTGGAGTTTCGACTCTCGGCATACTGTTACAGTAAGCGTTCACCAGACAGCGTTTAACGCCCGTTGATACTGTACAACATCGATACTGAGCCAGCCTTCATGCTTCTAAGGATCTCTCCGTACATTTATTTGATTTTTTTTTTTCAACATTTTTTACGACACACTATACAAAGACTTTTTGACTTATTTCAACATACTATACTATACTATGACATTTTATGATTTCTTTTGACATTGCTTACTATTCTTTGATTTTTTGACATATTACTTTTTGACATATACAGTACTATACTATGATTTTTAGTACTTATTTTTTATTATAAGTGTAGAATTTCTTTAAAAATCATTTTCATTTAGCTAAACATCTACAGTTGTCTACAAAAATATTACGATTTTTCATACAAATGTGAAAGATGCACTCCGGCAAAAAGTATGTAATACATGCAAATATAATTACACATATGTATTCAGTACCTATAAAAGATTTCTTTGTGCAATCATGTATTGAACAAGGAATTAGAAACATAAAAATATAACTATTGCAATAATCTGAAGGATGGATTTTCACACTTTCATTTTTCCCTTTGATATAACGCTAATAAAAAGCAACACATCTCCACATTAAACAGCTCAAAAATGACTTCTTTCTCAACTACTTTTCATTCATGAAATATGCCTGATGCATGATGAATATGAATATACAACAACATTTTTCAGAAGCCCCACAAATGCCTCACTTTTACTACATAAAACGATCACATACATTTTTGTCTTTTCAAAGTAGCCCAATTTACATTTGAAACAAGTGAAATAGTTCTCCACTTACCCTCCTTGTCTTTTTTTATCAGCTGTATCTCTTCCCCTTTAAACCTTGCTCTAATAATGTTGGAATATGCCCACGAGAATATTTCACACTTTCTGTGTGAAGTTATGCTGAGTAAGTAGAAATACTCCATGGGATAATAATGGCTTGTCTCCGGCAGCTGGCTCCAGGTATTCCTGACAATCGGCTGAAATAAACCCTATCCCTAACCCAATAAAAGGCTGATACTTAATAATAATAACAATAATAATAATATAAATAATATTGGTCTCTATTGCCTTGCAAACAGGGACACAGTTTCTCTGTGGACGGCTCAGCACAGTGGCCCTGCAGCGGGCTGTGGCCCAGATATATTCCCTCTCTGATTGATTACTTTAGGCCTAGGGGTTCAAAGCCGGTCATGAACAATTTCTGGATGTGAGGAACCTCTTTTACCCTGGGCCCTCGGTTGACCCGCTGCCCTGCGCTAGATGTCCCCGGTTGCTCGCCGTTACCTGCGGAGGACACATCAGTTGTTGGACCTTTTCCCCGTTAAGCCCGGGGAAGCAACAGAAGGCTTTCCCATTGCCAGAGGTTAAAGTTTGAGAGGATTATCCCAGCACTTTGGAATGAAGTGCGGGAATCTATTTTTAAATACTGCTCTTGTTTTGTTTTTTTTGCACCTTCATTTATTTGAAATGCTTCTCATACAAAGCTCCAGAAGTGATGGATTACTCTTTATCTCATCCTCTTTAGATCTGCACACAATCACATTCGTCGTGTTCATGAGCCGTCTTTGCCATTAGCCTGATTCTGTAACTAAGTGGTTATTACAGTACAAATGCTGGGAAATTCAAACTGTGCACATTCACCTGCCTCAGCAACCCATACACACTCCCAACGTGGAAAAACGACACTTGGCCAGGTGCCTTTGGCGTTTGTCATTGACACCGTCTTTTTAGCGTCATAATGAGACGCTCTGGGTCGGGACTCTTGGTGGGACTATTTGAAGCTCTTGGGACTCACTTTTTGACTCTCTGGGTCGGGATGTTTGTTTAACTGACATACAGAACAAGAACAGAACAGAACAGGACAGTCCCCCAAACACTGCAGATTTTAAGTCTTTCACATGACTAGCTACCGTTGTGGCTCTTCATTCCACGTCATCTTATAGCTCCGCGATCATTTTTTGGCTTTTATTGCCTTTACTTTTAGGACAGATTAAGTCAGGGAAGTGGGAGAGAGAGAGAGGGGGGGGGACCAGTAGGTCTCTCTGGTCTTCTGACCTGGGTTGTCCCTCGCTTAGCTAAAACAAAAGGTGACCGAGCCTATGAGGTGGTGGCTCGTTACAACTAACTATCAGCATACAAGTTTATATTATACTATAAAGTAGATATTTTTCATATCTTTGTGAAACAATCATTTTAGTCCATACCTGTGATCTATTTAAGAGACAAGTCATGAAATACACACATGAAACATGCTGCTCCCTGTTTTAGATTTTTTTTTTTTTCACATTTTCTATCAAAATATTGGGTTTTGCTGTTCAGAATATGTTTAGTCATTTTTGTTCTGTAAATCTTGTAAACAAACCGTGGCTGTTGTCACAAACTATTCATCTGAGCTGCTGTCGTCCCCCTTGCTGACCTGATAAAGAAGTCTGGAGACAAGCCACTGCTGAGACGGATGAGACACGCGTAATTCCAGCGTGAACACCATAACACAGCTGACAGAGGCTGTCGCATGATGTACAGGTCTGCAGGACCACTTAAGGAAAAAAGTGTAATATTAGGCTATATATATATATATGAAATGACTTTGACTCAGAAAACGTGTGAAACTCTAGATTCAGGACACGTGACAAAGAAGGACAACACCAACTGGAAATGTTGGATTACACAGCTCAGTCTGAATTTGTGACAGCAGTCTGCTTTAGCTGAACAGCTGAGAGACGGATGACGTCATTGAGTCATCAACACCAGCTGCTCCATCAGCAAGCAAAAAAAGTGGATTCTCACACACACACACACACACACACACACACACACACACACACACACACACACACACACACACACACACACACACACACTTATACACTATAACATGAAGGTCACTTATTCAGTGACAGTGGACCGTCTCAAAGAGACATCATCACTTAGTACTAACATAGAGTATGTCTGAAAGCCACCATGAGCCATGCACACATCATGTCAGGAATCAGAAGCAATCAGAAGACTTTAGAGATCCCCTCAAGGAAATGGATTTAGTTGCAGTTGCCCACAGTCAAATTCAAGGTCAAATAAAGAGTAAGAAAGAGCAAGTCAACATGTTATCTCATGTGTATGTCTTACTTCAGAGAGAGACGGCTGTCAGTCTGCTCAGACTTCAGTTCACAGTTCACACACACACACACACACACACACACACACACACACACACACACACACACACACACACACACTTCTGGGCTGTACTAGAAATACTGAGGGGATAAAAAAACAGCAGGCTGGAATTGTCTCCACTCAGCTCTCACAGACCGTTCCCTATACGTGAAATAGTAATGCTCCTATACGTGAAATAGCAATGCTCCTATACGTGAAATAGCAATGCTCCTGTACGTGAAATAGTAATGCTCCTATACGTGAAATAGCAATGCTCCTATACGTGAAATAGCAATGCTCCTATACGTGAAATAGCAATGCTCCTATACGTGAAATAGCAATGCTCCTATACGTGAAATAGCAATGCTCCTGTACGTGAAATAGTAATGCTCCTATACGTGAAATAGCAATGCTCCTATACGTGAAATAGCAATGCTCCTATACATGAAATAGCAATGCTCCTATACGTGAAATAGTAATGCTCCTATACGTGAAATAGCAATGCTCCTATACGTGAAATAGCAATGCTCCTATACGTGAAATAGCAATGCTCCTATACGTGAAATAGCAATGTTCCTATACGTGAAATAGCAATGCTCCAATGCTCCTCCTTTGCCAACTTGGCCAGTGAACACAAACACTTCCACACCACCAGCTTCTTCTCTGCTACAGCAGATTTATCGCCTTTCTTTTGTCAGGACTTTTCTTTACGTTATTGTTTTATAACCAATAATTTTTTTTTTTTTTCAATTTAGCAAAGTACAAAGCCATTAAAGTACAAAAAATGACTTTGTTACAGTAATGAGATTTAGTGTAATTTGTTACTCCTGCCAAATTGTGTAGCTAGACCTACTCCTTTCCAGGAAGGAAGGAAGACCTGTAAATTCCCACCGTTTATTGCTAAAAAAAAAGTAATAAAAGTCCTTAATTCTACTTGCTCAGGCATACAACATTCATATTCCAAATCAAGATTTTGGATCAAGCTAAAAAAAATTGCATTAGATTTAATTCACTATTATTTTGTATTTATTTGCAGGTGTTAATATTTTCACACAGACATGGACAACCAAACGATGAACAATGAATGCATTCAAAATGAGAGCCATGCCTTGTCTCTGCGTGCAGCTCCGCTGCCAAACAGCCACACAAAAAAACATCAAAATGAGTTCTCAGTGAAACATTTCCCAAAAATCTGCGGTTAATGGTGTGGGTAATGGGTGGAGATGGCGCAGTGGATGTGACCCATGTCTTTGGTGTGGGAGACCAGGGTTTGATTCCCACTGCGATGTGTGTCCCTGAGCAAGACACGTAACCCCTAGTTGATCCAGAGTTGTCAACCTCTGACATGTATAGCTACTGTAAGACGCTTTGGATAAAAGCGTCAGCTAAATGAAATCTTGTCTTTTCAGTGGAAAATGAAAGCCCCAAAAATATCACAAAGAAAAGTGAATTTCTACAAATGAGTACTTACCCAAATTATAAGATCTGAACAGAATTCCTCAAGTCATTAATGCCTTTTTTTTTTTTTACAACAATTAAAGCAGGATCTGAAGCAGCTTTTTTGTGAAAAGCTTTTTTTTGTTACCAAAGCTCACGCAGACTGACAGAGAGGAAAAGCAGTGCTAAAAGGAAGATTAATATTACCATTTTGAATGGCTTCATCTTTCCAGCGGGGGGAGCAATTTTCTGCTGGCTCTAAAATAGATGGGAGAGGCACTTTTAACAAGACGTTTAACTACTTCAGCTTCAGAACTATTAACTTGTAACTACTTCAGTGAGTCAAACAGGTGAGAGAGACGGCCCCTCTGCAACAAAACAGCAGGTTCATGTGAATGAAGAAGAAACATCACAGCATGTGGTTGGGGGGGGGGGGTGTGGTGTTACAGTGAGTGAGGGGATCAGGTTCACTTCCTCATACATGGAAGATTGTGTCTGTTTACTATGCGGCGGCGGATAGCGTATGTAGTGGGTCAGCTGGGATGTCTGTGATGGGGAAGCAGTGTTGATGTACGGGACTTCCTGTCTGTACTGCAGACAGCAGCATGAACAGCTGGTTCACTACGAGCCAGGCAAACCGCCGTTATGTGTCTACTTTCCTAGTGTGCACGAATGATCTGTAACAAATGGTTTCTTCCTTTATTCGTCAAAAAAAAAAAAAAAAAAAAGGGACAGTGTACACAAATTAACATTCATTAGAAAACTACATGTAAATGCACCCAAAAAGCTATAGATAGATATAGATATTATATGTGTCAGTACACAATAAAGCCCAGTTCAGACCAAAGATCGGCGACGAGACGAGTTGAAATGCTGCAGCGTTCTGAGACCAGTTCACACTAGCCTGGATAGCCAAACTTAGCCCCCACCCCCCTCCCCCCGCCCCATAATCAGACTCCCATTCTGACTTGACCACATCAGGCTAAGTTCACACAAGACTGTATCATCTCCATGACAACGCCTCGTTGTACTTCCGTTCCAATTTTTTCTTTTATAAAGATTATTTTTTGGGCTTTTCCGCCTTTATTTGATAGGACAGCTAGGTGAGAAAGGGGAGAGAGAAGGGGGGAGACCGGCAGGAAATTGTCACATCTCGGACTCAAACCCTGGACCTCTGCGTCGAGGCATAAATCCCTCAGTAGATGTGCGCCGGCTCCACCACGAGCCAACCTGGCCACCTAACTTTTAGGCTTTTTTGTAGCGTTATCTAAATATGAATGTGGATAACGTTAGTGATAGTGAGATGCTTGCTACAGTTCCACTTATTACCATTTCTATTGCTTATTTCTCTGAGTCAGTGCTTTGTTCTAACACCACTTAGACCAGCTGGTTCTAACATGAAAATAAAAAAAAGATTATGGATATATTTATTTCTATAGTTTATAGCTGTATTGGCTGTATTAAAAGGAGATGCCCCTTACGTCCTAAAACCAGCCTCTGGAGACTCCACCAGCGGATTCAGAGACACCATCAGCTGGTCTGAGTCGAGCTGAGTCGGGCCGGTTCAGACTGCTGAAACTTTTCTCTGCGACGTTCTATAGCGGTTTGGTCTTGTTGCAAATCTTTGGTCTAAACTGAGCTTAAATTGTATTTGGAACCAACCTGGAGGTCTGAGGCTGTGAGTGTGTGTTGGGGGCAATCAGGCCGACATCTTACCTGACATACTGTTGGGGTTCAAGGCCAAGGCGACATCCTCAGAGCCTCCTCAGACATCTGGGTACCTACCTAGCAGGAGACAGAGCCAAAACACCATCAACCATTACAAGTGCATTACTCATATAACAGCTTACAATAACACCACTTCAATCGAAAATGATTACAAAATAAGTTTGTCTCACCCTGCGTCTAAAATCATGGGCTGAAAGAAAAAAAAATGATCTAAATCTACTCAAGTATAAGTAGTTCATTTAAAATTTACTCAGACTAAAAGTGACTTAGTTACTATTTGAGAGCGAGTGGAGAGCAACTTTTTTAAATCTTTGCCTATTTTAATATCTTATTTTTACTTTGTTAAGGGCACTGAGACAAAGCGACAACAACCATTTATGATTTAATTTCATTGAGAGATATTTTACCAAAACAAAGTTCTCAGTAACAGATTTGGTTTAAAATGTAGAGAGTACCGTGTTGTCTTTCCGTCAAAAAAATCAACACTTTTTTAGGCTTTTATCGATGTTTTTAACTTTATTACTTTTTTTGTCCCTTTTTCAACACTTTTGACGCTTTTTTGCAATGTTTGTCACTTTTTTTACGTTTTCAACACTACGTACCACTAACTTATTAACTTTAGTTTTATAGTTATTTTTGGAATTTATGGTCAATAAACCTCATTTATAGTAAATTATACCTAATTGAGTTAGAAAAGCAGAAATTAGGAATTATTGAGACTAAAATTAAAGGAATAGATGTTGATGGATAATCACAGACTGGAATATGTCAACTTTTACTCAATATTATTTCAAAAACACTTCAATTCTTTTCTTCCAAATGCTATAAAATTGAATAAGACGCCCCAAAATTAATGAAAGTGGAGATTTGTACTTGGCAAAGAGCGTTGTGTGGAATCATGTTATTTTGTGTGGAATTAATCATTGTATCTGGCACACAGACTGCTCAGATGCTATGGCCCTGGTTATGGGTGACATCTAGTGGTCAAACATGGAAAACCATTTTTTAGAAATGACAAATCTGAGGTGTTTGATTATTATTGTTTTCCCTCTGCCACATACAGTGTGCTAATAAAGGAGCAAACACATTAAAAGCATGACATGTTACATCCATAGCAGTGTGTGTTCACCTGTAGTCAGACAGCTGAGGCAACACACACACACACACACACACACACACACACACACACACACACACACACACACACACACACACACACACACACACACACACACACACACACACACACACACACACACACACACACACACACCTTTGGATCTTATTTATCTACTGTGGCCTGTTAATTGTGATTATTATATATGTGTTTTAAAAACAGCATAAACTGAGTAGTGTATGTTGATTTTTCCAACGTTGTATTTCCAAGATTGTTCAGGTGCCTCCGGAAATTCGGCTGGATGTCAATAATTTTAGGCCGGATGTCCCCTTCCTCTCCCTTTGTGTTGGCGTTCCGAGCAAATATCTTCAGCTCTAGTCTGCATACACAATCATTCAAATCATAACCAAACCATAGCTGCACAGAGCAACAAATACCATATGCTTAGTACCTCTGTGTCAATCCAAAGACACAGACCATCATCTTAGAAGACATGAAATAAATGAGCCTTTACCTGCTCTTTTTTTAAATAATGAGGAAAACCTCAATCAACTTTTAAAACAACCATTTCCATTTTGTTCTCAGCCCACATGCATTTTCCAAATCTCTCTGTCAACAAACTCCGAAAATGTAAAAAGAATTACAGCTTTCCTTTACAGTCGAAGAACAGCTGACTTGAAAAGCATTGCAAGAAACTCTGCTTTGCTGCTTTTCACCCTAGAGAACATTTAACATCCAGACAACAGCTGGGGAAGGCCCGCAAGCTGGTTCACCCATACAACAGGTTTCTAAAGCTCTAATGAGGACACAGACAGCTGGAACAAATATGAAGATAGATGGAAGGAGAAAACAGACAATGAGTGCGTTGTGATGCACACAGACCGATAAGGGACAATGACTGCAGGTCACAGTAAGACGCTGAGTAACAAGACAGCAGACAGCGAGCAAAGTGAACTCTTCATTGGGGACAGCTTTATCAATAGCCTCGTATCTATATCACAGACAGTGGCTCAGTCTGGGGAACAGTCAAAAAACTGGTTCCATGTTGGATCCAGTTTAAAGTTTGTTCAATTCCTACATTTGTCAAGCCCAGAGACTAACACAACTTCTATCAAATGCTCTTATCAGTAACATACTATACTACTCTCTTTTTTAAGGGGTAAATTCCAATTTGAAGGTTTTCTCTTATTGTTTGTCAACAAAGACAATTTAAAGATAACAGGTTTCTGTTATGGCCATCAGTTTTGATTATTTCCAGATCATGTATGAGAGATTTATTTCCTTCAGTTGGGCATGGCGGAGTCTATATCCACAACCTTTCATATAGGATAGTTCTGGTGTCGCTGGAAATTCTGCTGGATTTCCCTTCTTTTCGTCCAGATGTCTGTCCCCGTGCTCTGTCTCTGTGTTGGTGTTCTAACCTCTGGTGGATTTCTGAGGACTATGGTTACCTGGTCCTCAGATCTCTGCAGGGTAAACCCAGACAGCTAGCTAGACTATCTGTCCAATCTGAGGACTATGGTTACCTGGTCCTCAGGTCTCTGCAGGGTAAATCCAGACAGCTAGCTAGACTATCTGTCCAATCTGAGGACTATGGTTACCTGGTCCTCAGATCTCTGCAGGGTAAGTTCAAGGTTAAAACATCCAGTAGAGGTGCTCACAGGGAGGCATTTCAGGACAACCCCATTCCATCCGATAGGTCCACAGATGGCAATTTATTTTGGAATGGGGGGGGGGGGGGAAATCATACGGCTCAATGCTTTTTGTGGCTCTCTAATTGCCATTTCTGCACATTAGTGGCCTAAATAAACAAAAGTGACAATAATGGACTTCCACAGGCGTAAAATTAGCTGCAGCGGCATGGAGCGGGGTCGTCCCAGTCCGCCCTTTCAGCTTTGGCCTTCTCTACTTTCCTACTTGCTCCATCTGATTTCTTTTACACTTTCTAAAGAAAAAGACTAGGTGAACTCTTTGGCTGGACTGCTAGATAACGTCCCTGTTTTGAATCCGTGCTGTAATGGGAGGGATTTTCCTCTAAATTAGAAAAGGCTCGATGCCAACTTCTATACAGATGATCTGATGTTGGAAACATTCTGGTTGATACCAGTTTGCCCCTCAATTCACGAGTTTCTTAATAATCCCTTTATGTATCAGGGGCTGGTGTAATGCAACAATTTGTGCGATGTGATTATACTGAGGAAAGAGGATAAGCTAAAGCAAAACTTTCATTTCTTCTGTTTTCAAGAATCTGTCAAACTTACAGAAAGGGTTTCCAGGTTTCCTTTCTATCTTTGAAAACACTGCTCCAAGCGTGGAGCTGTGGTGTGTCTCACATTTTCTCTGCTTGTACAGGATGTGTACATATTGAATATTTAACTTTGACTTTCCTAGATCAAACCGGGAGCCCAAATGGAGTCCTGAAAGAACCCCCATTTGTTCTTGATGACAAAGTGCTGAGCTATGATGCTGAGCTGCTGGTTACTCTGTAAGTGTGTCATGGAGTGTGTTTGTGTGTGTGTGGTGGAACAATTATTCAGATCCTTTACTACAGTAGAAGTACTAATACCACACTGTAAAAATACTCTGCTACCTGCTTGTGTAGGCCGTTATATTGTTGCTCGGTTAATTTATAATAAAACATCAGATTATAAACTACATGTATTTAGTGTGCAAAAAAAAATCTGATTTTCTAAAGTAATAGTTTCTAAAGCTGTCTCTTTCTCACAATGTTGTGTTATAATGTTGTTTTTGTGGCTCTGAAGAACTGCTGCTGGAATTGATAGTATTTCCCCATATTTAACCCAAATTATGACCTTTCACATAACCAAGCCTTAACTTGGCACTTCATAAAACGGATTTCTTTTTCAACAGCGGATTGTAACAGTTTCGGAGTGCAGATAAATAATGTCGTCCTGTGCCCATATGTGCGTCACATCAAAAACAGCTTTATTGTGTCAGCCATCTCCTAATCTGTGTCTCATCCAGAGAGAGGCCCCAGCAGGGCTCTGTGCCTGTCAGCCTAGCTGAAGGGCATACTATCATATCAGCGAGCAATAACATAATGCACAGCATATAATAGGGTTGGTGGATTTTTATATTGAAATATTGTGACTTTATTCTCGTGAATATTACAACTTTATTGAGAGCCTTACTGCATTACATGTTGGTGTGTGTTTTATGTAGGGCTGGGCAATATATCGATATTGTATTGATATCGATATGAGGCTAGATAGCGTCTTAAATTCTGGATATCGTAATATCCTAATATGACACAAGTGTTGTCTTTTCCTGGTTTTAAAGGCTGCATTACCATAGAGTGATGCCTTTACCCACATAGTTACATATTATATTAACATAACTGACAATTAATTATCAAAAGGGCCCAGCCCTGGTTTATAGTTTATATAGTTTTATGGCTCTAGTCATAAAACTAGACTAATCTAGTCTAGATAGAGCAGCACTCTGCGTGCAATCTGCAGTCTCTACAGTTACAGTAAGTTCTCAGCCACTTCCTTGCATGATGAGGTGTGCAAGAATACTGTGTACTGTGGCAAACCACAGTACACAATAAAGAAATGCAAAGTCATCAATAGAGCCTCATTAAATGTATTACTATACTTCCTGACACCTCTCAGAAAACATCATGCAGCTATGATTGATGCCTTGCAGCATGTGTTGAATATCCCAGATAGAAATGACAGGATGTTATGATCCTGATTGTTAAAGCTAGGACATTGTCTACTGTCTACTAGTACGTAAAATGCACATGGCGTAGATATTTTGACAGGTTTTGAAATCTGTGACACAACTTCACAACACAATGGAATCATCTTTTTTTCCCACTTTAAAAAAATTTGTATAATTTTTCTGATGTCTTCTGATGTCATCAGGGCCAGGCTGTTCTTATGAATCATTCATTCATAAAGCTTAGTTTATTTGTTGTTTATTTAGTTACTGTATCAGACTTTTTAAATCCATTCTGAATGAAATTTAAGACCTATATCCCAACATAATAGTACAACTAAATGCAAAGTCACAAAAGTACTTGCAAGTAAATAAAAGTATTCAAATATAATAAAAGCGACAGCGTAATAATGATCTGTGTATACATGGTGAATTACATTTGGACGTACGGAAACAACAACACAAGAGAATATACAAAAAAAACATTTCAATGAGGCTTAGAGGTAGATGGACGTAGTAAAGTTAAGAGTGGTTAAAAGTATACATAAGTATATATAAGACCTAGAACACAATACTTCAAGGAATTTAAAAGTTTTTAAGGCCTAAAATTCCGATTGTGATGATGACGTGATGCCATTCCAGAGAATATTATACAAATTGTGCATATGTTTTCTTACAATGTACAAACCCGTCCATGAGAGTGCGTTGTCAGGGTCATCTGATGACATCATGTTAAAGTAAATATATGATTTTTTTTTTTTTTTATATTCACTACAGGAAAGTTTCTCAAATGGGGGTACACATATCCCTAGGGGTGCTTTGGAGTACTGCAGGGCGTGAGTGACACTTTTGCAAAAAGGTTAATTTCAAAATGGTATGTATTATAATCCTCAAATAGTACAATTTTAAATAATTAATTAAGTACGGACCAGGTTACCATAGTCCTCAGATTGGACAGATAGTCTAGCTAGCTGTCTGGATTTACCCTGCAGAGATCTGAGGACCAGGTAACCATAGTCCTCTGATTGGACAGATAGTCTAGCTAGCTGTGGATTTACCCTGCAGAGATCTGAGGACCAGGTAACCATAGTCCTCAGATTGGACAGATAGTCTAGCTAGCTGTCTGGATTTACCCTGCAGAGATCTGAGGACCAGGTAACCATAGTTGTCAGATTGGACAGATAGTCTAGCTAGCTGTCTGGATTTACCCTGCAGAGATCCGACCAGGTAACTAGTCCTCAGATTGGACAGATAGTCAAGCTAGCTGTCTGGATTTCCCTGCAGATCTGAGGACTATGGTTCGTGGTCCTCAGATCTCTGCAGATCTACAGAGGTTACAGAAACAGAGGAAGCGGACAGACATCCAGCCTAAATAAGTGAAATCCGTCAGAATTTTCATTGGGAACGGAGCAATCCTGGAAGTGGAACGTCAAGAATATACTGTAGACTAAATGTAAATAGATTGTTCTTATATATCTTTTCTATTCTCAACGACTACTCAAAGCGTTTTTACATAGTCCAAGAACCATTCGCCATTCACACACTGTGGCCGAGGCTGCCATACAAGGTGCCACCTGCTCATCAGATAAACACTCGCACACATTCACACACAGATGGGGCAGCATCGGGGGCAACTCAGGGTTCAGTGTCTTGCCCAAGGACACCTGGACATGGGTAAGACATTTCAAAGGGGCTTACATTATTGACAAAAGTTTGAGAACCACAGCACATGCTAGGTTTTCACTCGCCAAGCCAGACATTTCTGAAAGTCACCTTGGATTGTTGCTTCAATTTTGAAATTTTTTGTCTGTTCTAATAAGCCCAACTTAATAAAGTTCAATGACAAATGACTAGAGTACCCCTTTCATTTCTTTGATGAAGCTGCATGTGCACTGATAATACACCTTAAGGATTGCATCAGAGCCTTGAAGAAATACATTTGGCAGCTATGTATTTTAGAAGAAGATCTTCAGAGAAGAGGTTAATCAATGATAAAGTGTGATCTCGATTTCCCCTCAACATAACTTGTCTACAACTTCCTCCTTTAGAGATTTCTCTGGGTTTCCAAGACTTACTTGCAGTTTGGCTGTTACGTGTAGGTGGAGAGAATGATAGAGAAGAAAATAACATTAAAACAACCTTACTAACAGTGATATGATTGTTATCTTTCACTGAGAGACTCCAAGTCCTTTTGCCATTGATGATAAGATGACTTATGTTTTCTGCTATCAATATATATATTCAGTCTTCACAGAAAATGATGTTATCTACTTTTAAGTGAATTCAAGCACATGTCATCATCATCATATCTCCAAATTAAGTTTTAAGTCCTCTTAAGTAATAGAGTCCTCCAAGCTTATTATGGACACATTTGACACAAAAACAGAGACTAGCAAATACAAAAAAGCATGGTGGAGTAAGACATTGGTCACCCAGACACCTGGGGTAAAGCAGGAAACAGGAAATATGGAGCACATGCTGTCCTTTTCCTTATTATAAGCATTCAAAGATGATTATTGCTAACCAGTTCTTAAAGGTTCCATGGCCTGAGAATGTCACTTTGAGGTTTTTTAAAACTAATATGAGTCCCCCCAGCCTGCCGATGGCCCCCCAGTGGCTAGAAATGGTGATAGGTGTAGCCCGAGCCCTGGGTATCCTGCTCTGCCTTTGAGAAAATGAAAGCTCAGATGGGCCGATCTGGACTCTTATCCCTTATGACCTCATAAGGGCAAGGTTACATCCTTTCTTTGCTTTGCCCACCCAGAGAATGGCCCCCATGAGAGAGACATTATTGCTTTCAAACGAGCAAAGTGGCAGTTGGTCAAGACCACACCATCAGCCTCCACCTTGCCCCCATCTCTCCTCTTCAGATACAGTATTAGGGGACCACTAAGGTCTATATAAAAGACTTCAGATACAGTATTAGGGGACCACTAAGGTCTATATAAAAGAGACTTCAGATACAGTATTAGGGACCACTAAGGTCTATATAAAAGACTTCAGATACAGTATTAGGGGACCACTAAGGTCTATATAAAAGAGACTTCAGATACAGTATTAGGGGACCACTAAGGTCTATATAAAAGAGACTTCAGATACAGTATTAGGGGACCACTAAGGTCTATATAAAAGCATCCAAAGAGAACCATGTCGTGGGACCTTGAATACCTGTAGTTCAGTGAGACTAGAATCTGACTACGTCTTAATGCTTTTTTAAATCCTTAAAAATATCTTCCACATAAAACTACAGCTGATCAGGGGTGAAAGACAAGGCTGCTCGAATTCATCCATTTGTCTTCGCATTCCGCTTGAATACTGCAGATACTCTTGGCCACAATAGTGTGAAGAACACAGATGAAGACCTTGAGCTAAGTCTTATACCTCTTGGACACCGATGACCTGGGGCAGACCAGGGATATCTGACACATGGTGAACCCTTCTTCTGTCAATCCAAACCAAACCAGTCAATCCCTGCTCATGACAATTCAGATCAGACCTGTGTCATAACCCGGGAGCGAGGCATACACCTCGAAAATCCTGGAATTGCACCTGTGGTTATCGTTTTTTATGACTAATATATTAATGAATAATTACTCCTGCATTATCTGTAGAGAAAATAATCACTTCATCCGATGTTCAAACTGCAGTACCACAACCACACATTCTCATCCAGCTGCCGTCAATGTGGTGGATACAGCAACAAAACCAAATTCTATTACGCCTGTTATTAGTTGGTCTTACAAGCTTTCTTAAATGTCAGTGCTACCCTGTAAAACCTTTTGCTAATTTGAATGAGGGCAGACCCAAGACACAACAATGCAACAACCCATCAAAACAGGGCGGAGCTTGAGGCAGAAAAGAAATCCACATTCTTCGAGTCTGACATAGTTAACGAAAAACACATTTGCATCCACATCCCCCACTTTCAAACTAGAAGAGCATTTTCGGACTGTGAGGTGTTTAGCGATCAGCACAGGGCCTCCTGTAAACCAGCCACTGTCACAGTGAGAAAGCGGCGTATATGGAAGACTGCATCTAAGGTTTCACTCTCACCACGCTCCCACACCTTCGGACATCTTCTCACCATCTCATTTCTTTTTAAAATGCCCTGTAGAGTTTAGTTGAAAGGGTAACACAAAATGAATGAATCATTTCCAACGTTCTGTCCCAGAACATTCTCTGAATGGCATACTATATTATAGTATCATATTATAATAAATTCAAACTTTAAAGTGAATTTTTTTTCCTCTTACCTGTAGTGCTATTCATCAATTTAGACGTGAGTTGCCCAGTGTCGGAGGTATCTGCTGTAGAGATGTCTGCCTTTTGTTTCACTGTTGTATATTTAGGGAAATCCTATGTTGCTTGTTATCGCCCTAGCAATGTTGGTTTTGTGCATATCTGTGCTATTGCGGTTGTTGTTTGTCTACTAACCTAACAACCATAAACTGTGTCACGATGGTGGTTATCAACTAGCTCAATCAACCCGGGGTTTCCCAATCCAGCGACGCATGCATTCACATAAAGGAGGCGGGGTTTGCACAGCACGGCCAATCACAGCCATCTAACAGAGCTGCATATTTTACATAAGAAGAGAAAAACATAATTCTAGATAAATATTAAAAACACAGACACGGTGACGCTGATTGGTCAGTAGGTGGTGCTTTCACACCGGTTGATCTCTAATCGCCAACGTAACCTGCTCCCAACCAGGTTAGGTGTTCAGCATAAGTTACCACGGCGATTTAACCCGGTAACAAGTGATCCACCTTTGTGATCCAGAGAACCCTGGGTTGAACCAGCAGTTACCTTGGTAACGCCAAATCTAGCTTTGTAGTACAGGCCTCAGGTCTGACAGTTCAGCTGTACTTCTGTTGATCTTAACCAACTGTTCTTGTTTTTTAACATTAGCATGATCAACTGGTATTGTTTAGGGCCAAATCTTAATTACTTTAGTTACTCCATTACATCTGACAGCTACTTACACATTAAGATTATTTTTGAACACTAAACACATGTAGTTTATAAATCAGATTTTTATTATAAAGTAACCTAGCAACAACATAACGGCCTATAAGTCCAGCTGAGATGATGATGTCATTAAACATTCAGTTGATTGACAGAACTGTTTGGATCGTTTCCTGGGGTTTCTACATTGAGTGCTTTTACTTTTAATAAGTCAGTACATTACCATGGTGATCCTTACAGCCTTATACTTCAGTAACCATTTCAATGCAGGCCTTTTACTTGTAACAGAGTATTTTTTACAGTGTGGTATTAGTACCTTTACTTAAAGAATCTGAATACTTCTTATGTTACTGCTGCCGAGGTGGACGTGATTAACACCTGGCGCTGTCTCTCGTCCATGGGTACGCTTCCTTGCTTCCTTCTGCCCAGTGACAGGATAACAGTTCCTACATGACCTCAGGTCTGAGGATGATCTTGAGTAACCAGTTCATAATTTCTGGAAAAAGACATTGCTTTTGTTTCCTTTGTTTATAAATGTATTTTTTTGCCATTTTATATTGAAGAGAAGGCGATTTCGAGGCTGTTTGATGTAAAACTAAATCCTTACTGTCATGTTGTCAATAACAATCAGTGGTAAAACAAGCACTTTTAGTAGAGGTAAATTAAAGGTGTACAATTGCATTAATGTTAAATTGTAGCTTGTTTCTTGCTTAATACTGGACCAATTTCATCAGTCACATAAACACAAAAACATAGGAAAGTTACCCCAGGTTACCCATTCATGTACAGAAGGTAAAAAGGGTTTTGAATGCAGGGCTATCAAATGTAATGGAGTGCGTTTTCTTTGTAAAGTTGGTACTTTTACTTTAGGATTCCATCCCTGAATGCTTTTGACTCTTTTGCTTTGCACCACATAGACAAAACACAACTAGCAGTAAATGCTGCATTCAACTGTAATAATGATTGCTGTAGATCAGGGGGTCCGGGGCCCCGACGGGGTCCTCATAGTTACTGCAGGGAGGGGCACCAAATTATTTTAAATTTTTTTCAAAGTTTGTCATTATAGAAAAATACTTTGCACATCTATAAAGTGAAACAGGTGCGTTGGAGGGGGATAAGTAGGTCAAAAGTTAAAAAAACTCCCGCACAGTGTCTCACAGTAGGCACCGTTTCTGTACTAGCCCTTCATCTGGCAACATGAAAGAAGGAGTTTCTTTGCAACTTTAGAACATTTTTTCAAAAAAGTACATGTCTTAAAGCGCCCATATTCTGCTCATTTATAGGTTCATAATTGTATTTTGAGGTTGTACCAGAATAGGTTTCCATGGTTTCATTTTCTAAAAACACCACATTTTTATTGTACTGCTCATTGCTGCAGATCCAGTTTTCACCCTGTGTGTTTAGGTCTCTGTTTTAGCTCCAGAGTGAGACATCTCTCTAGTTTAATGCTTGTTACCCCTCTCAACTTGGGGTACGGCGTGGCGTTAGCGTGCCAAGTGGAGGGCAGACTGATTTGTGACCCAATCGCAGCCTTTGCGAACAGAAAATCACGTTTGAACATATCGCAATACTATTGCAAATGCAATTAATCATTCAGCCCTAATCCAAAGTAGGCTAAGTTACTGTATACAACACTAAAAATGCAAAGATGTGTCAGTAACTTATTCTCTTATTGTTAATAATGAACATAATTTTCTGTTTGAGCAAAACATTCATGGCAACAATATGCTAACTCAACGCTAACTCAGTAATCTACTGTGGGTAATACAGCACCGTGAAGAAAATACCTTTACAACAGCAGGTGTGGTAAAAACACTACCACTATATATATATATATATATATATAAAACACAAACTGAGAGTTACATATAGCCACTTTACTTTTATACAATATATGTAGGAGGGGGTCCTTTCTCTCAGTCAAGGGATCCTTGACTTAAAACACATTGAAGACAAGTCAAGTCAAGTTTATTTCATCCATAAAAATGGAAATTACATGTTTGTTTTCAAAACTCCACAAAGGGCATCAGTTCCTCATCTGAGGTCTAAATACCAGCCCATAACTGGTAAAGACATTGTGCCCAACCTCTGCTTGCATCATGAGTCAACAAACAACAACCAATATGCATCTTATTTGATGTGGCATTCAGATAAAAGTCGATCTTGATCCGCTGGCCATTATTCCCAGAGCTCTCTAATACTTAATTTCACGAAGCTGCATCACACTGCAACGCGATATACGCTCGTCATCATGGCAACTGGTATGAGGAAAAAAAGGACAGCAGATGGTGTTTTCATTAAAGAATTCAAGCTGATAGAAGAATCAACCGAATGACTTTGTGTCAGAGTCTCCGGTGCACTTATCATATTACATTTAGTTCTCTAGCTGCCGGGAAAAACACACACACACACACACACACACACACAGGCTAGTGTCATAAAGGGTAGCTGATACACAGGAGCTATCTGTGTTCCTGTTACACTGTGCAGAGTCATCAGCTTGATCTCCCACCGGAGACTGAGAGCTGAGCATGTCCAAATAATGCATCGGTAGTAGGGATGGGAAAAGAAATCCATTCACGTACGTATCTGGATTTGTTGCGATATTTATTTTCCTATATTTATGTTTATATTATGTTTTATAAAACCACACACACCCAAGACACAACACATGGTATCAAATGCAGTAGTTGGGCCACCGTCATTGTTAATGCCCCTGCAGGCAGGGTGAGCATATCATGCTCTCACCTATACACACCTGCAAGCTAAAATCACTGACATTCCGTGTCGCTACACCCTGAGGAAGGCTAAGTGTAATACAGTGTATTTTTTAATGTCTTGCCCTATTTATTACTTTAATAATTTTTTGTAACCAACCTTGAGTACCCGACTTCTTTGATTCTCCTTCCTTTTTGTGAATTGCATTCCCTTCCATGAGCACCGGTGGTTAAAGGGATACCAGAAGCACTTCCGCTGCTTCTTTATGATTGAGTAAATGAATCCCCAATCAAAAACGGCTTAAAAAATAATTTTAATATTAAGATACCACTGTTAAAATTACCGGGAGAGTTGGGCACACCCTGACTCTGTGGGATCAAATTGAGCTTAGTGCTCCTTATTCAGTTGTTCTGCTGTTTGGTGACTTGTTCTAAAAAACAGTCAAAGAGGATTTGAAGTGCCATTATTGTTCTCAATTCTTGTCATTTTAGTGCTGCTGATTTTCAGTTTTCTACTGATAATTGTCCTACATCTTTTCTGTTTATTTTCTGACGGCAACTTCATCATATCCCTTAACATCAGAACAGGAAGCAGAAGATCCATATTATGTTCTTCTTTACACAGGAAATAAAAGTCAGACTCACTGACATGTGATGTCGTTCTTCTTAGAAATCTATCAGTTTTTAGAAATGTTTCATGATATATTGTCTGACCCATGGATCATAAAAAAAATAGAATCGGGACAAAAACATAAATCCTCAGCCCTAGTCTCGCTTTGCCAGATCAGGTCTGACTAGTCCACACAGCATTCCAGGATGGGAGAAAAATGTGATCTGGTTTAATGGCATTTATTTAAACCAATCACAATCATCTTGGGCGGTGCTAAGCTCCGGACGGAGTCACGGTGCCGCTGCTAAATAGTCTCAGGAAGGAACTTGTACTGGTGGAACATGTGTACGTTCAGAAGTAGTTTTAGTCGTCAACAGAAAACTCTGATTGGACAGATAGTCTAGCTAGCTGTCTGGATTTACCCTGCAGAGATCTGAGGACCAGGTAACCATAGTCCTCAGATTGGACAGATAGTCTAGCTAGCTGTCTGGATTTACCCTGCAGAGATCTGAGGACCAGGTAACCATAGTCCTCAGATTGGACAGATAGTCTAGCTAGCTGTCTGGATTCACCCTGCAGAGATCTGAGGACCAGGTAACCATAGTCCTGATTGGACAGATAGTCTAGCTAGCTGTCTGGATTTACCCTGCAGAGATCTGAGGACCAGGTAACCATAGTCCTCAGATTGGACAGATAGTCTAGCTAGCTGTCTGGATTTACCCTGCAGAGATCTGAGGACCAGGTAACCATAGTCCTCAGATTGGACAGATAGTCTAGCTAGCTGTCTGGATTTACCCTGCAGAGATCTGAGGACCAGGTAACCATAGTCCTCAGATTGGACAGATAGTCTAGCTAGCTGTCTGGATTTACCCTGCAGAGATCTGAGGACCAGGTAACCATAGTCCTCAGATTGGACAGATAGTCTAGCTAGCTGTCTGGATTTACCCTGCAGAGATCTGAGGACCAGGTAACCGTAGACCTCAGGAATCCACCAGAGGCTATAACGCCAACACAAAGACAGAGGACGGACATCTAGCGGAAAAGGACATATACGGCGGAATTTCCATCGGCAGCGGATCAATGCCGGGAGACGTAGTGGACATAGACTTCCTCTTGCCCTACTCGGTAGTATAACCAATGACCCATGCAGTGCTATAACAGCCAGCAGTGAAAACACTGTCCAAATGGCTGACAGCTGAAACACAGTTGCCTGCATCCTCTTGAATGATGTTATTATCATGACATTTTAGCACATTTCTCCCATTTTATGTGTGCAGACGTTTTTGTTATCACTCTGACATCTCAGTCTTCATTTTTAACAAGCCGTAACATTTATGTCCCGGGCTGCAGTATACGGTGTACAATGCTTCTTTTGTCGAGATTTAGAGCAACACAAGCCTGTGCAGTAAATGTGGCAGCTGCGGTTTTTTAATGGTCACAACAATTTCCTCACACTATAGAAAAATAAAAACCTGTAAAAAAAACAACATCAAATGACTGGCAGCAGCAGCTGGCAAACAAAGGCTGTAATATTAATGTAAATTAAATTCAAAGACATGTCAAAACATTTACAATCATATTCATTCAAGGTTTTGCAGCAAAACACTCTAATTTTACACATTTCTTTTTTGGCATAACAATTCAAATAACATTTGGGTTGGAAATTTACACATAAGGTCCATAATTGTGAAAACCTTTGTAGACAATTTTAAAAAAAACACTGTAAAAATTGTAAGTTTTTTCTGTAAAATGTTCTCTTTTAAAGGTGGATTATGTTCAATTTCTTTTTAATAAGCAGACATTGAATCAGTCACAGTGAGCTTCAGCTGTGGTTTGCATTTTGTGTTTTTTATAGCCGACATTCATGACATGCTGCTGGCGAGGTAGCCCTGTGATTGGAAGTCCAATAACATTAAGGAACATATTTGTGGTTAAAAACCAATCTGGTCTTAAACAATAATATCATATTATTATGTTACAGTATGCTATATCATATACATAGATCATATTTATGTACTGACAGTTACAGCTAAATAACAAAGACTCGATATAACACTGTTAAGAGGAGAATTTGGATTTGATCAGATTCAGTGTGCTTGCTATGGACCAGGGGTGCCAAACATACGGCCCGTGGGTCAGAACCAGCCATAAGCGGTCCAATCAGGCCCACTGGATGATTTTTCAAAGTGTGAAAATTGCAGAGAAGTAATTCATTCCAAGTTTACCACTTTAATCTCTGAGAATATCGGAGTTCTTTTTGCATAAATGTAATTTTAATCTATTTTTTTCTTCCTACAATGGCCTCAGAACACGGTCGTAGCAGAAGCAACTGACGTTTGCCAACATCAAGCTGACAGGAAACTCTGTGGCAGAGCTTTACTGGTCTGGCCCACTGGAGATCAAACTCAAAGGGTATGTGGCCCGTCAGCTAAAATGAGTTTACACCCCTGGTGTAGACTGTAAAAATACTGGATGAAGCTTCCGAGTCTGGAAAGTGAAGCCAATGCAGAAGTGTCTTAAAGCTGCATTCTGTCTAATGTCCAGCAGGGCGCTACTGCACTGGCTCCAAAAGAAGTCTGTTTCTATAGAAATCTTTAGGGAAATGAGCCTACTTCTCTCTTTGATTTGTTACCTCACTAAAACATTTTCATAACTGACCTGTCAATCAGGACAGAGTCTATGGTACTGTGTACACTGAAATAGACCTGAAATTGCAATTCAATTTCGGTGGCCTAATAATGTCGTTCAGCATTCCTGCGACCAAGCTAACTAGCTACTGCTAGCGTTAGCTGGAAACTTTAGAGAAAGTTCTTTGGTTCTGTTGTACGGGCAGATGATTGGTGCAAGTCAATGAAGGTCAGCTTTTCCCCGCCGGTACATCTCTGCAAGATGACTCACTTCAGAAGGGCAATTTTTCCCCTTTAGCATTTAGCTTAGCGCAGGGCCTAGCAATCATAAACAACGCTAGCTTGACGGCGTCATCCCACCCAGCTCCACCCTCTCGACAAAAATTGTCGTTACCGGTTTCAAAAAACCAAGATGGTGACAGCCATATTGCCAAACTCAAGGCTTCAAAACGGCAGTCCACTACCCAACGGGTGACGTCGCAGCTGCTACGTCCACTCATTTTACAATCTATAGTGCATACGTGCACTTAAAAAGGGACATTGTGGTTCACTTAACCATGCTGTATTTCCCAGATATGTGGCCACTGTGACTCCTGTCATTATGGCTATTATTGCTAACGGCTAACTGCCTACTGGACTACTTCCTGTGTTTCCTATGGGTCTGAATCAGCGACAAGCATTTGAAATGATTCATGTAAAATCATGTGGATTTGGAGGCTCTGATATACTTCTCTGCTGACAACATTCTGACCCAAATACATTTTGGCCCTTCATATGAAAGAATGGGGCACCTCTGTACTAAATGGAGCTGTCAAACTTCGGAAACTCTTCATGAAAGTCTATAAACTGTAATAAAATAAGTCTTTTGCAGATATTACCACATCACCCTGCCTTTTGACACCCCCTCCCATGGAAAATATGCGCATATGTCGGCAGCTGTCAAACCCAAAGACGAGAAACAGAACACACAGACTGATCACCAATCTGGCACATAATGATGTAGTCTGGATCAGTATCAAGATTTACACTTCATTACATGTACATCACGACTCGCAGCTGCTAGAGACGCTGATTTTGTGTGTGTGTGTGTGTGTGTGTGTGTGTGTGTGTGTGTGTGTGTGTTGCAGGACTCTGCCTGTGTGGAATTAAGCAACATGAAGGTCTTACCTGAGGAAGTGGTGAAGTCAGACTCCAGGCAGTGCTGAGGAGCTGCTGAGCTCCCTGGGAGAAACACCTATACACACACACACACACACACACACACACACACACACACACACACACACACACACACACACACACACACACACACACACACACACACACACACACACACACACACACACACACACACACACACACACACACACACACACAAATGAGCAAGTGAGATAAAAACCACAGTCCAGCTATAAAAACGCGTCCTCAAGAAGTCTAGAAACATTCACACACATGTTGCCATTGTATTAAAAATTGAACCGAGGCATTTTAAAGTTTAAAAGCTTCTCACAATAAAAAGCACCTGCAACCCAGATATCTGTCTGTGTTTTCATTGGCTCTTTAAAATCACAAGTCAGCAGAGGAAATAGATGTCACAGCGAAGCACAGACACCATTCGGCCTTTTGTTTTGCAGGATGTAGTCATACCACAATATCTGGGGAATGTGACCTATTTGCAACACTACCCTCAACATAGCAACTTCCACAGCAGCTTTTAGTCTCGTGTTGTCCTCGGGTCAAATTTGACCTGTTTTTCAAAGTTTTTTTTATATCAGAAATGTGGGTCTCTTTTACCAAATTGCCAAAAAATTACTTTGAAGCATGCATGTACATTGCATGGAAGCCATACAACATTCTTTGTAGGTAAAAGTAATAATTACTTCTGTAGAATTTTGGGCGTTTTACTCAATTTTATAGCATTTGAAAAAAATATAAATATCTCCTGACTAAAAAACTTTGACATGAAATGTGATTCAATCAACTCAAAAATGTGATGTTATTTAAATTAGGATTATTGACCATTAATAAGAAAAAGTTCTGAAGAAAGTGACAAAAAAATGCAGAAAAAAGACAATGTCCATGGTGGACGGGAAGACAACACAAGTAACAAAGTAACCTCTAGTAATTGCTAAAGAACACCCCTCCCTCCTATGCAGCGCTAGCCTGGGAAAACCCTGACGAACTTCCTGCTAGTGTGAGATTTGCGCTGCAAGTCATTCTGGCCGACGGCCCATTCAAGCCCAGTTCCAATTTTTCCCAAGAGGCACCAATCCTAACCGCTGAGAAGGGCTTTACACGATGAAGATAGTTCTGCAACATGCAGCACACGTCATCTTCTTCATCGCTCTGATTGGTTCTAGGTCTATCCAATTGTGCCCCGAGACATCTGAGTGGCGTCCGTTGGCGACGCCCCTTTGGAAACGAGAAATCCCACTATCCGTTTATCTGTTATTTCTTTTCCCTTTTGGACCTTGGGGCTCTCAATGAGTTAATATATCTTTTTGTGTGTCAGCCCCCTCCCCGGGCAAATGGCCATAAATAAAACAACAGTGACAAAAAAAAACATGTGCAGGGATGCAGAAATGCTCAGTTTGAACTCAAGTCTGGTGTTTTGCCAAAAAATCATTTGAAGTTATTTTAGGGTCATGATGAGATCTCAGCGGAAGAAGAGGAAAACCAAACAAACAGGAGGTGGTCGGATTATAATGAGAGTGAGAAGGGAAAGCATTTGTTTATGTCATTAATTCAGTGGCAGGACCGGGCTGGCCATCTCTCTCCGACAGACGGCAATCACTTGTAATCAGACTTAATGGGCCCTCCAAAGGGAATGCCTTTCCTCCCTCCGTGCTCCGCCTGTAGCACTCTTTAACACACTTCTCCACACAAGCATGGGTGCACTTACACGTGGAACTCATCTGAGGGAAATATGACTCCAGACTCTGAATGAATTATTGTTTTAATAATACCGTCTAGCCACAACAGCACAACATAATCAAGTCCTGTTTGTGTGTGATGCACATGGACACATTTGCTTGGTTCATGCAGGTTAAAGCTCAGTTCTGTCGCCTCCTGCTCTCCATCAACACAGTTTACATCGCTCGTTAAAGGATAATAAGCTATATTCCTTATTTTGGCAGTGTTGGCCATTACCAGTAGGGTTCAACATTAAACATGGGCCGACGGCCATGGGGTCAGTTTGGTTTGAAATGTGCTGGGGACAGAGAAGCTTTCCGAAGGGCATTTCCACAAGTGCTGGGTACAATGATGCATTCATTTTTGTTTTTGGACAGTTTTCAGTGAATCATTGTTTAGGTACATTAAACCATGTCAAGCTTTTTCCTCGCCATAGGCGCCCAAAATCGTTGGATTTCCATTTAGATGTTCATGACAAGATATGGCCATGAGAAATTTGGTGATCATTGTTGTTTATGTAGGCTGCATTAAACCAGGTTAAGCTTGTTCACATTAAGCGTTGTACAATGTCCCCACATAGACACGCTGTGTTGTGAACAGACCCATAATCAGTTTTATTGCTATGTTACAAACTGGTTGAACTGGCAGATAGCGGGAGCACCTAGGGAAAAGCTGTGAATCAGAGAAAAATAAAGATTTTTCACTGATTCATCATTTGAAATGTAACTGTAGCAAGCATCTCTCTGTCAATATGTTATCCACATTCATATTTAGACGTAACAAATGACACATCCAG
>JABXJD010001824.1:5000-71286 GCA_013375575.1 Percina caprodes
GTGGGTGTCCTTCTTTGATATGCTGCCCCCAGCACACCACAGCGTAGAAGAGGACACTGGTGACCACAGACTGGTAAAACATCCACAGTTGTTTGCTGCAGATGTTAAAGGACTGCAGTCTCCTCAGGAAGTACAGCCTGCTCTGTGTCTTCCTGTACAGGTGGCTGGTGTGTGTTGTCCAGTCCAGTTCGCTGTCCAGCCACAGCCCGAGATACTTATGTGATTTAACTGCCTCCACCTCAACTCCCTCTAGCAGGACCGGTCATGGTCTGGACTTCCCAAAGTCAACGACCAGCTCCTTTGTCTTAGAGGTGTTGAGCTGTAGGCAGTTAGTGCGACACCAGAGAGCAAAGTCCCCCACTAGACTCTAATACTCCTCCTCCCTGTCACCCCTGATACACCCAACGATGGCTGTGTCATCTGCGTACTTCTGTATGTGACACAGCTCTGAGTTGTGACAGAAGTCCGAGGTGTACAAGGTGAAGAGAAGAGGGGCCAGCCCTGTGCCCTGGGGGGGCTCAAGTGCTGCTGACCACAGCGTCAGACATGATGTCCTTCAGCCTGATGTACTGTGGCCTGTCGGTGAGGTAGTCTCTGATCCAGTCTACCAGATAGGGGTCCACTCCCATCCTGATCAATTTGTCCTGGAGTATAGGGGGCCGGATGTTATTGAAAGCACTGGAGAAGTCCAAGAAGAGGACCTTCACTGTGCCGTTCACCTTATCCAGATGGGAGTGGACCCGGTGTAGCAGGTAGAGGATGGCGTCCTCCACACCAACATCTGGCTGGTACGCAAACTGCAGGCGGTCCTGGACATGCTGTACCTGAGGGTCAGAGCCGCTCCAACGTCTTCATCAGGTGTGAAGTGACTTCCACCGGTCGGAAATCATTCAGCTCGCCGGGCCTGTTCTTTGGAACTGGAACGATGCAGGATGTCTTCCAAAGGGTGGGCACTCTCCCTAGCTGCAGGCTAAGGTTGAAGATCCGTTGGAGCGGCTCCCCCAGTTCTGCAGCGCAGGTCTTCAGCAGCCTTGGACACACTTTATCCGGGCCATGTCAGCCTCTCTAGATGGAAGCATCACCTAGATGACTGAAAATACAAACATTAATCTTCATCCCGGTGACTGCTTTCTACTTTATAATGTCTTGCTGACAGAATCCTTTTCCCAGCTTACCTACAGAGGTAGTAACAGCCCTTCTTTCATTTTTGGCACCTGAAACTCAGTCCTTTATCAGTTTCTGCTCTTCTGTACTCTGTAGTCCAACCTCTTTTTCTTCAACTCTTTCATTAGACTGATAAGGTAGGCCGGAACTGGAATTTTATTAACTATAAGATCTAGTGCTGTCATTGTCAACCTCTTCTGGTATGGCAGACATCATGTTTGCCATGAAAGTTGTTAAAATAGATTTTATTGGTATAAAATATCAGCTCTTTTCCCCCAAACATTTAGATTTCAGCCAAATCAATAGAAACTGAGCCTGACTCTCTTTCCCTAGCCACCACACTGCCAATCAGCATCGCTCTCTTTTTTTTTTTTCTTCTCCCTCAGTCTGATGCCCTACATCGGAGGGAGGACGGAGGATCGAGTGTCTACCGTTCCTCCCATTACCTGTGAAATTTCAGAGCCAGGCCACGGTGAAAGGGGGTATTGTGTCCCCCCCCTGATGAGGAATGCCCCCATCGCTCCTCAAAGAAAAGGCTTCATTTGGCCTGGAATTTGGAGGCATCTCGAGAAGTGTGGAGGAGAATTTCTTGGGGGTGGGGATGGCAAGCTGAAGGCCTTCATAAATCCTGGACAGGATCAGAATATCTGTGATCAATGAACAATCTAAACAATTTTAAGTTCAATAAAGATTGGGCATAAACCTAATGCAATATAATAAAATAGTGTGGTTGTGTTTTAGAGGAAAAGTAAGTATTTTTAACCTACATACTGTAGTCTGAATGCCAGATCTATTACTGCTGTAGCAGCTGTTATTTCATATGGCAAGGCTGACACCTGCTGGAGAAAGACAACAACTACATTTTTCATGTGTTAAGACTTCTGATGGGTCAATGCAAATACAGAGGCCCACAATGGAAATACGCCTTTGGACTCACTGTGTTTTTATCTCTGTGATTTTGTTATGTGTGTTATTATTGCTGGGCAGTGTTTTTTAATCATCATATAAATCATATCAAACAAATGATAGAAGTGTTTATTGAAATATATTACATGGTGCAGATATTGCTTCTCATAGTGTGCATGCTGCTTTACTGTTGAGCTGAAACACTATTGTACTTCAATAGAACACTTAAAAAAATTAAAAAGCCATTAAAAGTTCCAGTATTGTAGAAGAACTGAATTTAATGTTAACTTCTGGTAATGTAGGATGTATTTGATGTAGCCTATTGTATTTTTGGGGATTTTCGATGTTATGAACTTTGTTACAATACAATTCTAAAAGAAAGAGAGAAAGTGTGCATTATACTGTAAATGTAGCCTTTATACGGGATAAATAGTATTGTTATTATTATTATTTAAGACATGTAAAACAATGCACATAATAACCCAATGATCTTACACAGCCATCACATGACAGCATGGTTTGCAAATATCTAACACAATTGCCAACTCGTGTAGTGTAGTTTTTTTAGGTTTTAGTTAGGTGTGAGACGTTTGCCCACATGTAAACATTTTAATGTTTGTCATATTATTTTAACAGGGTTTCTGTTTTTTAAAAATAGGCCTACATGAAAACAATGAAGAAAAATTTTAAGACAGCTGTTGTCAATCTGACACAGGAGGACCATACAGTAGGCCTACAGTATATGGCACTGACCTTAATCATACTGTAAGCCAACTATGTACATCCTCAAAATTCATACATGCACACTTCTAAGACAGTGTTTGCAGTAAGTGAAGCATGTTTTTGTGGTGGCAGCAGGGATGCATGTTGTCAAACATAATTAGCTAATGTTATAAACAGGTCACAAGTTGAGTCAAAATGTAGTTTTAAGAGCTTTATTAATTTAAGCAATGTCTTGCTTACATGTTGGATATTTTCATGCAATGTTTATTTCCAATAAAACTGTATTTAATGAAATTGCCACAAACTAACAAATGGCATTGTTCTTGCAATGGAAGACTGGTCGATGTCACTTAATTGGAACTTGAGGTAAGACATGTGGTCAGGCTCCATATTGGGTCAGGGACCTGATGATTCCACGGTTGCTATGTTTTGTCTCCAGGTGCATCATTCCACATATGATCATCATTCAAACAAAAAAATCTTTCTATCGGTCAGAAATTCAGAAGATTTCTACTGGCACACCACGATTTCTCTAAAAGAGACAATTCAACTGACGACTTTTTGCACCTAGAGTTCTACTTAAGACCTACTGTCACTGACAAAAGGACTTTTACGTGGAAAATGTGAGATTTATACACTTTCTTAACCCATGTTGTTTTCTATGTATTTTACCATTAAGACTTTCCGAACAACAAAAGTTCACCGATGCTAAATGAGAATATTTTCGCTGTAAATGAATCCAATAAGACTAAGTTAGTAGCAGTAAGCAGCTTTTGGTTGACTTGGCTTTGTTGGTTGATTTGATACAGACCGTCTGTTTCATCTATTGAACAATTAGACTGATCCTAGAAATATTATAATAAAAATCTTTTTATTTTTCTTTAACTTCTTGGCGATGTTGGCCAGTTTGCAAGCAGTGCAGTAGGCCTAAGCCTAATTTATTATGCCTATATTTGAATATGCTCTTCATAAACAAATATTATAGCCTACATAGACCTTTTGGGATATTTTTTTTAATTTAGGCCTGAAAAGGTCGTTTTAAATGTTCCGTTTTCATTGCGGCCCGAACGACAGGCGAGCATGGTGATCAGCAGGGAGGTGTGACAACTGCAATAATAAATAGATTTTTCAAATCTTTGCAGAAAAGCCATGATAATGTCCCGACTTTTCACCCATGAGCAAAAGAGCTTTAAATTAGCATTTAGTTGAAGTCTGGCGTAAATGATGCTCTAAAAGGTAGCCTAGGCTTATCTGCAGGTTAAGGTGCAAGAATGATGTTTCCCAAATGATTTATTAACAGGTCACGAGGTGAGTCAAGATGTTTTAAGAGCTTCATTAATTTAGGCTATATGTCTTGCTCACACGTTGGATTTTTCCAATAAAACTGTATTTAATGAAATTGCCACAAACTAACAAATGGCATTGGCAAATGTCATTGCTTGAGGTAAGACATGTGGTCAGGCTCCATATTGGGTCAGGGACCTGATGATTCCACGGTTGCTATGTTTTGTCTCCAGGTGCATCATTCCACATATGATCATCATTCAAACAAAAAAATCTTTCTATCAGTCAGAAATTCAGAAGATTTCTACTGGCACACCACGATTTCTCTAAAAGAGACAATTCAACTGACGACTTTTTGCACCTAGAGTTCTACTTAAGACCTACTGTCACTGACAAAAGGACTTTTACGTGGAAAATGTGAGATTTATACACTTTCTTAACCCATGTTGTTTTCTATGTACCTTTGAGACCCCAAAATTAACCATTGCAATCGTCGGTGTAAATTGATCAGATAAGACTGTTTGTAGCCTATAAGTGTGAAGAAGTAGCTTGGCTGAAGCAGCTTTTGTTCTGTTTCATCCATTGAACAATTAGCCTGATCATAGAAATATTATAATAAAAATAATGTTTCAAGATTTTCTTTAACTTCTTGCTGATGTTGTGCAAGCAGCTGCAATAGTAGGGTAGTATAATCCTTATTATACATATTTGAATGCGCTCATAATATACGCATATTACACATACGGTAGGCTATGTATATGTAGTTTTATTTTTTAATTTAGGACTGAAAATGCCGTTTAAAATATTCAGTTTTTGTCGTGCCCCGAAAAATAGCCCCACACGGTGAGCAGCAGGTGTGACGAATGCTATAATATTTTTTTTAGATGTTTCCAAAGCGATCATAAGGTGTCGAGTTTCACCCATCAGCAAATAAGCTTGGCAATTCCGCCCATTTTATAAATTCAGCTTTATTGAGAAAAAAGCTGATTTCGCAGTGCCAATGACATGGCTTTGACTCCATCGGTCTGACAATCGGACATCTTCGTTCAGCCTAATCCGTCGCTCAATTATTATGAATCAAAAAATGTATTTAGCAGTCGAGGTCAGGTGTAATTTGAATTAGTTTTCATGAGTAGATTGTGATTACAGTTTGAGTATGGCACTTTATCAGTGTTGCTGACTTTGTTCCCCTGTGCTGGATGTTGTGATATGTGTGAGATAGATATAGATAGAGAGATAGATCAATGCTAAAGTTTAGTTAATGTTCATATTACTTTTTATGTTATTCTGTCTGTATATTTATACTGGCAACAATGTTATTGGAACTTTCATGCCAATATAGCCCTTTTGAATTTAAAAAAAAGATAGATAGATAGATAGATAGATAGATAGATAGATAGATAGATAGATAGATAGATAGATAGATAGATAGATAGATAGATAGATAGATAGATAGATAGATAGATAGGTCTCGTCTATACTTTTTTGGGGGTATAATGTAATACATGACATTTACTTTTAATGAAGTATTACTGCATTGTGATACTGATCCTTTTGATTCAATATGTGACATGATGAGTTTCAAAACAACAGTCTCAAACAATGTCATCTTCTATGGTGTATTAACTATTACATTTTATCATGTCCTGTCTAGATATTTAGACTGGCAACATTGTTACTGAAACTTTCATGTCAATAAAGCCCATTTGAATTGAAAAAAAAAAGATAGATAGATAGATAGATAGATAGATAGATAGATAGATAGATAGATAGATAGATAGATAGATAGATAGATAGATAGATAGATAGATAGATAGATAGATAGATAGATAGATAGATTGATTCATTAAGGGAGCAATGTCAAACAACGTCATCATCTATGATGCATTAACTTTTACATTTTATAAAGCTAACTCTTCTATACTTTTCCTTGTATGTAGTTTAATACATAACATTTATTTTTTATTAAGTATTGTTGCATTGTGATAGTGATCCTTTTAATTCACCATGTGATGTGATAGAACAGTCCATGGTGTTAACATGATGTGGAGCAGTGGTCTGAGGGTTGTATTTGTTTTGACCTCCAGATGGACAAACGTCGTAAGTGGACAAGAGCCTTCGTTCCAAACCCCGACCGGCCCAGCAGCCCGCGGCCCATCCACCGTAGGATCCCAGCGTCAGCCTCCCAGAGTGGCTTCCCACCTGGCACTGACCGTGGCTCCTCAGCTGGAAAGCCGCTGAGTCTGGAGGTAAGTCTGACTCCGGCTCTCGGTGGAAAAAGGGAAACTCTTCTACTGTATGTTGACATGTACACATAAGACATAAGGCCTACTGCAATAATAACACTGTGAAAGAAATGCATACATTTGGCACAGAGACTGTGTGTTCATGTGGTTGATGTTGTGATCTGTGTGACGTGTGAGATAGATATAGACAGATAGATATGAATCAATCTTATTGTTTGGTTATGTTCATATTCCTGTTTATTATGTCCTCTCCAGATATTTAGAGTGGCAACATTGTTACTGAAACATTCATGTCAATAAAGCCCTTTTGAATTGAAAAAAAAGATAGATAGATAGATAGATAGATAGATAGATAGATAGATAGATAGATAGATAGATAGATAGATAGATAGATAGATAGATAGATAGATAGATAGATAGATAGATTCATTACGGGAGCAATATCAAACGTCAACTTCTGTGATGTATTAACTATTACATTTTATACAGATAACTTTTCTATTCTGTTGCTTGTATATAATTTAATACATAACATTAATTATTATTAATTAGTATTGTGGCATTGTGATAGTGATCCTTTTAATTCACCATGTGATGTGATAGAACAGTCCATGGTGTTAACATGATGTGGAGCAGTGGTCTGAGGGTTGTATTTGTTTTGACCTCCAGATGGACAAACGTCGTAAGTGGACAAGAGCCTTCGTTCCAAACCCCGACCGGCCCAGCAGCCCGCGGCCCATCCACCGTAGGATCCCAGCGTCAGCCTCCCAGAGTGGCTTCCCACCTGGCACTGACCCTGGCTCCTCAGCTGGAAAGCCGCTGAGTCTGGAGGTAAGTCTGACTCCGGCTCTCGGTGGAAAAAGGGAAACTCTTCTGCTGTATGTAGACATGTACACATAAGACATAAGGCCTACTGCAATAATAACACTGTGAAAGAAATGCATACATTTGGCACAGAAACTGTGTGTTCATGTGGTTGATGTTGTGATCTGTGTGACGTGTGAGATAGATATAGACAGATAGATATGAGTCAATCTTATTGTTTGGTAATATTCATATTACTTTTTATCATGTCCTGTCTAGATATTTAGACTGGCAACATTGTTACTGAAACTTTCATGTCAATAAAGCCCATTTGAATTGAAAAAAAAGATAGATAGATAGATAGATAGATAGATAGATAGATAGATAGATAGATAGATAGATAGATAGATAGATTCATTAAGGGAGCAATGTCAAACAACGTCATCATCTATGATGCATTAACTTTTACATTTTATAAAGCTAACTCTTCTATACTTTTCCTTGTATGTAGTTTAATACATAACATTTATTTTTTATTAAGTATTGTTGCATTGTGATAGTGATCCTTTTAATTCACCATGTGATGTGATAGAACAGTCCATGGTGTTAACATGATGTGGAGCAGTGGTCTGAGGGTTGTATTTGTTTTGACCTCCAGATGGACAAACGTCGTAAGTGGACAAGAGCCTTCGTTCCAAACCCCGACTGGCCCAGCAGCCGCGGCCATCCACCGTAGGATCCCAGCGTCAGCCTCCCAGAGTGGCTTCCCACCTGGCACTGACCCTGGCTCCTCAGCTGGAAAGCCGCTGAGTCTGGAGGTAAGTCTGACTCCGGCTCTCAGTGGAAAAAGGGAAACTCTTCTACTGTATGTTGACATGTACACATAAGACATAAGGCCTACTGCAATAATAACACTGTGAAAGAAATGCATACATTTGGCACAGAGACTGTGTGTTCATGTGGTTGATGTTGTGATCTGTGTGACGTGTGAGATAGATATAGACTATATAGACAGGAATAGGAGGTAAGTCTGACTCCGGCTCTCAGTGGAAAAGGAAACTCTTCTACTGTATGTTGACATGTACATGTACATACATTTGGCACAGAGAGAGATTACACTTTTTTCTAACATTATGGTTTTACTCATTAATCAATTTGTTCACTAAAAGAATGTTGAAAATTATTTTCTTTTATTTGTTTAAAATTCAACAAGCAATGTGTTGTATGTCAGCCAAATACTGAAAACAGAACTGAGAAATGCAGAACACTTTAATATTTGTAATATTTATTGCAAGTAATATTGTCAACAACATTATCACATATGGCATATTTTCCTTAAATCCTAACATATATGACTTGGTAATAGGCTAAGGTGTATGCGACCAATTTACCCTGTTTCGCTGACAACATCCCCTTATCAGCCTAGACTCTCTCAATCTGTAGTGATGCACATAAATTCATACTTCATAAATTCAGACAGGTTTTGTTCTTACTGTATGGCCGAATAGAGCTTCTCATCCCCTGACCTGTGTCCTAGGAATGACCTGATTTTATCTAAGTTTCCCCCTTGTTTCATCTTACATAATATGGTGCTTTGGAAAAATTCCACCACAATGGTGAGTTAGTCATGCATCGCAAGACCTATCTCAACAGCGCTGTGGCGTAAGGTCTGGATACACCACAGACACGTTCTAGGATAGGAGAAAAAAAACACTGAGTTGTCAGCATATCTTTAAACCAATCACAATCAACTTAGGCAGCGCAGCGACGGTGGCTTTGCAAAATAGTCTCAGGAAGAAACTTGTTTAGTTGAAACATTTGAATCCTGTAAAAGAAAACGCTACAAAAAATATTAAATAAAGTTAACTCTTCACTATAGAATAACGTACGCTATTTAAATTAGTTGCACAATTGAGTGAATGTAATTTGCTCTTACCAGTGTATTGCCGTGTGTACTTTGTCTATAGAAATCCCACCAAATGGTCCCAAAACATTCCAGTTAGATAGTAAATGCCATAAACATATTCTTTGTAAATCTTCCCAATCTTTCACTGAAAGAACCAAGCAAGCCTGCCTTATTGCACAATCCTAATTTTCTTTAAAACTTGCCATTTCTAGAGGATGGCTTGCTAGCTCGTATTATGTTGTTGTTTCCCATTTTTGAGAACGGCAACACACAGAGAGCAGAAGGTCAGGGGAAAAGCCTGACATCATGCGTCTGGCTTTTTTTTGGAAATGTAGTTATGTTAATCCAGGCTAATGGTGTGTTAACATTATGTGTGATTTGTTTTTTTCCTTTAGATGGCACTCAATGCTCCTAAGCCGCAGTGGGTAAAAAACATGGAGGTTTGTATGGAGAGGAGAAAGGAGTTTGGCGGCTGGCACCAGAGTGCCACTCAACCTGCAGGTAAGCCTGACGATGGTCTCACTAAGCCCTGCCGAAAAACTCCTTATGGCTCCCCACATTTCTACAGCTTTTTGCCTTTTCCTTCGCCCTGTTGCTCCCCAAGTGGCTCTGACCCTGGCTCTCCAAGTGGCTCCTCACCTGGCTCTGACTCTGGCTCTTCAAGTGGCTCCCTTTGTATCTCTGCCTCTAGCTCTTCAAGTTGGTTCCCTTGTATCTCTACCGCTGACTCTTCAAGTGGATCCCCTTGTATCTCTGCCTCTGGTTTTCAAGTGGCTCCCCTTGTAGCTCTGAGTCTGGCTCTTCAAGTGGCTCCTCTTGTAGCTCTGAGTCTGGCTCTTCAAGTGGCTCCTCTTGTAGTTCTGAGTCTGGCTCTTCAAGTGGCTCCTCTTGTAGCTCTGAGTCTGGCTCTCCAAGTGGCTCCCCACTTGGCTCTAACCCTGGCTCTCCAAGTGGCTCCCCACCTGGCTCTGACTCTGACTCTGGCTCTTCAAGTTGGTTCCCTTGTATCTCTGACTCTAGCTCTTCAAGTTGGTTCCCTTGTATCTCTGACTCTAGCTCTTCAAGTTGGTTCCCTTGTATCTCTAACTCTAGCTCTTCAAGTGGCTCCCCTTGTATCTCTGCCTCTGGTTTTTCAAGTGGCTCCCCTTGTATCTCTGACTCTAGCTCTTCAAGTTGGTTCCCTTGTATCTCTGACTCTAGCTCTTCAAGTTGGTTCCCTTGTATCTCTGACTCTAGCTCTTCAAGTTGGTTCCCTTGTAGCTCTGAGTCTGGCTCTTCAAGTGGCTCCTCTTGTATCTCTGCCTCTGACTCTTCAAGTGGCTCCTCTTGTAGCTCTGAGTCTGGCTCTTCAAGTGGCTCCTCTTGTAGCTCTGAGTCTGGCTCTTCAAGTGGCTCCTCTTGTAGCTCTGAGTCTGGCTCTTCAAGTGGCTCCTCTTGTAGCTCTGAGGCTGGCTCTCCAAGTGGCTCCCCACCTGGCTCTGACTCTGGCTCTTCAAGTTGGTTCCCTTGTATCTCTGACTCTAGCTCTTCAAGTTGGTTCCCTTGTATCTCTGACTCTAGCTCTTCAAGTTGGTTCCCTTGTAGCTCTGAGTCTGGCTCTTCAAGTGGCTCCTCTTGTAGCTCTGAGTCTGGCTCTTCAAGTGGCTCCTCTTGTAGCTCTGAGTCTGGCTCTTCAAGAGGAAAAACTATTTTTTAACCTAGAGATGGATAAATCATATTCATCTTTACTCTCTTAAGATTTTACCTACTTTCTGTCATGTGCATTTGTTGAGGAGAGGAGGTGGATGTGAAGGGCAAAATTAAGTGTGAACCCTCATGTGCAAGGTAAATATGATTTTTTTATGTTACTATCAGAATGATAGAGATGGATAGTTCTTGTTCACTTTTGTTCTTTATGGCTTGAGGAGATGTTCGGTTTTCAATCCCGGTTTCATCTGCTATGTCAAATGCTAACTAACCTGGTTTTGGGGAGTTTTCTCCCCGAAGTCCTTAAGTGTTTTTTTTGCCCAGCATATTTCCTTAGATCAGTATGGCAACAAGATATTGGTTGCTGCAGTAGCCGTGGTCCTGCTGCACCCCCGGCTACACCCTACTACCCTCTGCGATGCCCGTGATGCCCCGTGATGCCCTGTGATGCCCCGTGATGCCCCGTGATGCCCTGCGATGCCCTGCGATGCCCCGTGATGCCCCGTGATGGCCCGTGATGCCCTGCGATGCCCTGTGATGCCCCGTGATGCCCTGCGATGCCCTGTGATGCCCCGTGATGCCCCGTGATGGCCCGTGATGCCCTGCGATGCCCCGTGATGCCCTGCGATGCCCCGTGATGGCCCGTGATGCCCTGTGATGCCCTGCGATGCCCCGTGATGCCCTGAGATGCCCCTTGATGCCCTGTGATGCCCCGTGATGCCCTGCGATGCCCCGTGATTCCCTGTGATGCCCTGCAATGTTTTTCCACTCTGCCCCTGAGGACATCTCCAGCGAGCTAGCTCCGTCACCATTGCTCCTGCAAAAGACACTTTTTGATCAAATGCACTTTTTGTACCTTTACCAAAGCAGCTCCGGTTCTCTGTGGGATCCAACTTTACTAAGAGCCTAACAGTGGCTTCACTGTGTCTGAGTGAAAGAAAACCCTTTTCATATTCCAATAAACTAATTTTAACAAATAGATTGAACTGTTTTTCCTACTATAGTCAATAAATGTTTAATAATAACAATGAATAATTCTGTTTCTAATCAATAGTAAAATAGTAAACCACAGAAAATAGTAAACATGGCCTCAAAAATTATAGGGACGCCACAAAATCACTTAACCCTCACGTTGTCTTTGGGTCAAATTGACCTGTTTTCCTATATCAATGTTCTTCTTAACTCCCCAATTGTAATTACCCAAAACAACATGATTGATTCCACACAACGGTCTTTGGCAAGTACAAATCTCTACTTTCATTAATTTTGGGGTGTCTTATTCAATTTTATAGCATCTGAAAAAAAAATTTAAGTGGTTTTGAAATAGTATTGAGTAAAAGTTGACATATTCCAGTCTGTGATTATCAATCAACATACATTCCTTTAATTTTAGTCTAAATAATTCCTAATTTCTGCTTTTCTAACTCAACTCATAATGTCCTATAAATTAGGTTTTTTGAACATAAATTCCAAAAATAACTGTAAAACTAAAGTTTATAAGTTAGTGTTACGTAGTGTTGAAAACGTCAAAAAAAAGTGACATTGAAAAAAAGCGTCAAAAGTGTTGAAAAATGGGACAAAAATGTAAGAAAAAGTTGAAAACGAAAAAACGACTAAACCCAATTCAATCAATTGGTTTTTTGAAATTCCTATTTTCATTTCTCCATTTGAAGATCTACATTAAAAGAAAGACAGGTGGGCCAAGTGACCCGGAAGTAATAGTAAATATAGTCTATATAAATAAAAGCCAAGCTATTAGAACGGGCATAATATGCAGCACTAACGCTATACCAGAGTAACGTTAGAAGAAAATATTCAATCAATAAATAGGCTGATATGAACCTGGACTGAAAGAAATATGTTAGCAACAGTAGTTTATTACAGTTATTTAATATCGTGCACGTACACATCACCAGCCACGTTTAATGAGTGCAGTGTTTGGTTCAATACAGTGTGTAATAAAGGGTAACCTAAGAACTTACTGTGTGTGCAGAGTTGGTACTGTTAGCGCTATATTATATAAGTAAATTAATATTTAATGCCGGTCCAGGTTCATATAAGCCTATTTATTGATTGATTTTGGAGTTTTCTTCTAACGTTACTCTGGTATAGCGTTAGTGCTGCATATTATGCCCGTTCTAATAGCTTGGCTTTTATTTATATAGGCTATATTTACTATTACTTCCGGGTCACTTGGCACACCTGTCTTTCTTAATCTAGATCTTCAAACGGAGAAATGAAAATAGGAATTTAAAAAAACCAAAAACGGACCGTTATTTGAATTTGGTTTAGTCGTTTTTTGAATTCAGAAACCAAAACGGAGAACGGCTCTTCTTTACCGTTTCTTTGTTTTTGGTTTGAAACGACAAACAAAAAAAAGGTGGTTTTCTCGTTATTTCGTTTTGTGGTTCAAACGATAAAAAACTATCAAGACGTACACGGACCAGGCTGCAAACTGAATCAAAGTTTAGTTGTTTCCGGCAGAGAACAATCAAAATTGACAAGAACAGTTTTCACAATGCACAAAGTTACAGAGTGACAAGAGTTCTGTGTGAATATAATCAGTAATACACTTCTTTATATCCAGAGGAAAAAAAAAACCTTGTTTGGAAAAAAGTTTAATCTTAAACATAACAGTTAGTGGACCTCAGGCAGACAGTCTGATCTATTACGTATTTCTGACTCTGCCCTCCGTGTGTCAAGTTTTCTTGACCGGTCATTCTATCCTAGCTGAAAAAGAACATGTCGTCTCTTTGGATAAGCTATGGTCTCGACCTGGGACCTGCTATGATAAACACCGCTCCAGACAACTGTTTCTGTCAGACTCCATGACATTTATCCTTCAAGGAAAAATGCAAAGTCATAACAAATCCAGTTGTCTCCTACAAGGAGATGACACTGAGGACAGATTTAGAAGTCATATACTCTGAGAGGCATTGGAGATCTTATTATAAATAATTAATATGAAAATCATTGGTTAAATGTACTTTTCCATTACAATACTCAGGACTTTTGAAACACCAAACTATATTTTTGCATAATGTGTATACACAACTATTTTGTATATGTATATAGATGCTCTCAGGACGGTGCACCACATCCCCCCCCCCCCCTTTTTTTTTCTGCACTACCTATACTTTATATTTTGTTTTGACACTGTAAAGGGGTTGCTTCAATCTCGTTGTACAGGTACTGCACTTGTGTATAATGACAATAATTGTGTGTAATAATGCTGTTGACGTTACACTTCCTGTGAGACAATTGGCACAACAGTGGTTTCTATGCCCTGGAGACTGACTGACAGGCTGAGGTTGGAAGGCAAGGCAACTTTATTTCTACAGTACCTTTCAGCAACAAGACAATTTAAAATGCTTTACATAAAACAGTAAAGAGCAATTAAAAATGGTCATGATGAAAATAAAACAGGCTAAAAAAGAATGTACAAATACAATAAAAGTTCAGTAATTATTGAATTTACAAGGTTGTAGGGACAGGTTTGGGAGGAGAGAGGGAAGCGTTTTATTTCATTTTTAATTAGGTTTGAATTATTTTTACAATTGAAATAAGTTTTTGTAATTAGAGAGGGAACGTACCGAAAACCGTGCCATTGGATACCGGAAACAAATGTTATGTTGTGTATATATATATATATATATATATATATATATATATATATACACACACACACACACACACACACATACAGTATGTGTGTAATTAATTGATGTTGTGCTCGTTTGTAGTTTGTGAACATTGCAGAAACCCTCCCTGTAAACAGGTATGAACCACACTGTGCAGCTACTGTAATGACAGAGTGGCGATGTGGTCTGTTTGCTCGCATGCTGGAACTCAGTTTGATTTCAAAAGAAAAAGTAGTTCTTAAGTAATATTTTAAGATATATCTTCAGTTTTCAGCAGGCACATGTCATATATGTGCTTCAATAACTTAATACTGACAAATCTCTTTAATTAAAAAGTGTGATTTATGTGACAAGTACGTAAAAATGGTCAAAAAAAGAATCAATAGTTTTTTGTGGGTTAATATGGTACTTATACCATACCTATAACTTAAAACCATTGTCATCATAATGAGCCAAACTGCAATTAAAATTCTGAAGAAAAAAAAACATTTGCATAGATAAAAAATAAACACTGAATAAAGTAGTTTTGTATAAAAAGATATTTATTTTAAACATGCAATCAAAAAAAATGCACAGCCAACAATGGTATTGAATATAATGAGCTTACTACTTCATGCATCCCACATCATTTGCAACAAGCCAGTGGAAGGGTGCTGTGTAACAAAGGCCAAAAGGGACTACCAGCTGTTTCAGGCACAGCTGATGCGATGGTGCAGCGATGCCCTCTAGTGGAAGGAGCTTCTCTGCATGTGTCAGGGCGGTGTCCTGGGGCGTTTCTCAATATGCGTTCTTCTATGGACTTGTGTTCTTGTGAAACGTCATGTTCGGTCGCCAAAGTACTGACCCAATACACAAGTTAGCATTTTGCCAAGAACAGTTAAAATTCCCGGATGTGTTCTCGACACGCCCATTTTACCGAGGATACATCGGATGGTAACTTGTGTGAACTTGGCAGGGCCAGTATCCCAGAATTCAATTCAGGTGTAAAGCGCGGATGGTTTCCAGTACACAGATAAAACCGAAGTGGAAAGTTTTTCACAATTTACGTCTATTATTAAATCAATAATTTCATTTTTAAGACGTTTTAAGGCGAGAAACCAACTGTGTAGATTTTGAATATACGCAGTTTAACGAAAATTGATGGTGAATTAAAAAAGCCTTCGGAGTTGGAAAGCTCCACAATCCCCGGCGGGCGTAGCAAGCTCGCCAGCCGGGAATGACTCGCGAGCCGGTCAGTCAGTCAGCTCACAGACCCCCTGCCCCCATTTAGACAGACCACTGCAGCAGCGACAATGGCAGAGATAAGCCAGGTTCACAACTGTAAGATATTTAAAACAATTTTTACCGCTGTTATTCTATATTTCATTCATTACATTCGGCGTTTTGTTCTTTGTATTGTTGTAATTGTTTTTATTGAGGGACAACTGAGGAAACCAGGACAAACGCTCTCTGTGCTGGGGGTGTTGCGCAATAACAGAAAGAATCCTTCGTCTCAAAAACTGTCAACAGCGTTTTGTGTGCTTCTGAACTTGCGAGTTCATTCTTCCAGGTACAACCAGCAAGAACGGTCTCCCCAAGAACACAAGTCCGTTCTTTTCTTACTTGGTATTGAGAAACGTCCCTGGAGAGCAGCTCCTGTGGAGTTTAGGGAAGACCATCTTTTTCTCATGATACTAACGGGCCTCTTTAGTCGCCATCAGTACGGCCTGTTGACAGTGTGCAGGGGCCTCTGGGTTGCGGATTACTGGGGTTGCCATCTTCACTTATAGATACTGAAAAGCACTTAACAGCACAACATTAGTATTTTAACATTATTTTAAATTATTCTATATTCAGTTTCTAATATGACAATGCATGTTAGTGTACAAAAGGTTACTGATCAGAGCAGGATGACAACTGCTTAACCTTGATTACAGCTCTTCAGATGAAGATACCTTTGAGGTAAAGGTCAGATAACTTCTGAAGTGTACATTTTATCCACTTTTTAGTGGATCAAATGTACACATGTACACATTTCCATCTGGCAAAGTTTGTATGCCATATCTCATAATCAGTTAAAAATCCTTTACCCCAAAAGTTGCTGATCTGATTTAATGCATTTATGGGATGGCACATGCTGTTATGGCACGACCAGAAACATGAATTAGGTTAGTAATATGTAAAAAGTTAATGCTTTGTTACAGCAACAATAACTTTATTCTACATGAATTTTCAACCAGTAGTTATGGAATTTAATAACAACTAGGCTGACTAAGCTTTGCCTGTCATGACAGTACTATAATGAGGGATTCTTTCACTCTGGGGACTGTCTTTATTATTATTATTATTATTATTCACTGTCTTTACAGCCATCTGAAGGCAACATTTACAGTATTTGGAGAGAGAGGGAGGGGAAGACGTCCTGGTGTTGTGATATGGAGCTAGAATTGTTCCTTTATTACAAAAGTATTTTTTGAGAGAAAAAGTTTTCATACCAATAGCAAAAAAAAAATCTAAATACTTTTTTAAACTCTCGAATATATATTTTTTGCCATCAGTGTGGAAAACAATTTCCCTAAAAAAATGTTTCTTTCAAAACAATTTTTGAACTTGCAAAGACATATTTTTTGCTATCTTTTTTTCTGGCATGCAATAAAGAAACGATTCTAGCTCCATATTGTGACAGCAACAACTTTATTCTACAACATGATTTTTCCACCGGTGGTCATGGCATTAATGACAACTAGGCAGACTATGCTTTGGCTGTCAGGACAAGTTAGTAACGTTAACGGTACTGTAACGGTCATGAATGATGAATGAAGGCAGCAGGCATCTGAGCAGGGTCGCCCGGTATACTGTAACGATAGTGTTTAGCTGTTGGCTAACAAATACTATTTAATTTTAAAGGCCTCCGAGTAACGTTAACGTAGGCCGAGGACGGAGATTTGTGAAGACACTGACATTTAACTAACGTTAGCAGTAGCCTTAAGGTAACGGTACAACAATATAACAATATCCCGTAGTGGATACACAACAATTACAATTTAACGTATTATTTACAATGACTCAGCGGTAACTTTAACGTTAAGCTAACGTGTCAAAGTCGACGAGCTAGCTAACTAACTTGCTAGCTAGCTAGTTAGTTAGTTAACTTAGCTATAGCTAGCGTGAGTTGATCCCATTATCTAGCTAGCTTTCCCAAACGATCAAAAATCAACTCGGCAATACTTAAACAGTGAGTGTAGTAAAGAATACATTAGTTCAGGCTTAGTAAAAATATAAGCAGTGAGTGTTAAATATTTCATTCACACTTACCAGAAATACTGTAGGGTACGACCACGGACACCTCGGTTGACCTCAGCGGCAGGTTCAGCTTTGAATGTCGGCGTGTGATTGGTTGTCTGTGATCGGCGTATCCTACGTTTCTAATTGGTTGACTACACACAAACGGAGGTTCAATCAGAACGCGTAATACGTAACTAGACGTAACTAGACATAGACGTAGACGCAGACTGATATGTTAAAATCCAAAACATAATAACAGACCATGGTTGTCTATGCTACAGTGGAACAGAGTTCCTTCTACAAAATCTTTTGCAGAGGTAAGTCACACTTTACAGCTGAGCTAAAAATACTTGTTTTACTCAACGTTTTCTGTTTAGGAGAGCCTTATTGTGTGGGGAAAAAGTACATTTACTTTCCACTGTCAAATAAATAAAAACATTTTTTAGCAATTATATTCCAACTATCAGATGTGCTGTGATCAGGAGATGCAAATGCACTTTGTCCCTTGCACTAGCTACAAATTTAATTATTGTTATTATGTGTGTGATTCACATCACATGTGAATTAAAGGTTATAATTTAATACATAAATTCATAAAGTCCTGTTTTAAAATGATTTGTGGGTTGTTGATCTAAAAAAAACACTGCTTTTATTGTAGTGATTTTATTACTAATAGAAATATTGTCTAATATTATCATTAGTGAAGTGACGGACTGCCCATCTTGAGCTAATATACACTCACCGGCCACTTTATTAGGTACACCTGTCCAACTGCTCGTTAACACTTAATTTCTAAGCAGCCAATCACATGGCGGCAACTCAGTGCATTTAGGCATGTAGACATGGTCAATAGAATCTCCTGCAGTTCAAACCGAGCATCAGTATGGGGAAGAAAGGTGATTTGAGTGACTTTGAACGTGGTATGATTGTTGGTGCCAGAAGGGCTGGTCTGAGTATTTCAGAAACTGCTAATCTACTGGGATTTTCACGCACAACCATCTCTAGGGTTTACAGAGAATGGTCCGAAAAAGAAAAAACATCCAGTGAGCGGCAGTTCTGTGGGCGGAAATGCCTTGTTGATGCCAGAGGTCAGAGGAGAATGGCCAGACTGGTTCGAGCTGATAGAAGGGCAACAGTGACTCAAATAACCACCCGTTACAACCAAGGTGGGCAGAAGAGCATCTCTGAACGCACAGTACGTGAACTTTGAGGCAGATGGGCTACAGCAGCAGAAGACCACATCGGGTGCCACTCCTTTCAGCTAAGAACAGGAAACTGAGACTACAATTTGCACAAGCTCATCGAAATTGGACAATAGAAGATTGGAAAAACGTTGCCTGGTCTGATGAGTCTCGATTTCTGCTGCGACAGTCGGATGGTAGGGTCAGAATTTGGCGTCTACAACATGAAAGCATGGATCCATCCTGCCTTGTATCAACGGTTCAGGCTGGTGGTGGTGGTGTCATGGTGTGGGGAATATTTTCTTGGCACTCTTTGGGCCCCTTGGTACCAATTGAGCATCGTTGCAACGCCACAGCCTACCTGAGTATTGTTGCTGACCATGTCCATCCCTTTATGACCATAATGTACCCAACTTCTGATGGCTACTTTCAGCAGGATAATGCGCCATGTCATAAAGCTGGAATCATCACAGACTGGTTTCTTGAACATGACAATGAGTTCGCTGTACTCAAATGGCCTCCACAGTCACCAGATCTCAATCCAATAGAGCATCTTTGGGATGTGGTGGAACGGGAGATTCATCATGGATGTGCAGCCGACAAATCTGCGGCAACTGTGTGATGCCATCATGTCAATATGGACCAAACTCCCTGAGGAATGCTTCCAGCACCTTGTTGAATCTATGCCACGAAGAATTGAGGCAGTTCTGAAGGCAAAAGGGGGTCCAACCCGTTACTAGCATGGGGTACCTAATAAAGTGGCCGGTGAGTGTATATAATAATAATGAAGTAAAGACAATAATTTGTGTTGTCATTTTATTATTTGTACACTAACATGCACTAACATATTATTTTATTATATATATAGTCCGTCACTGTAGCCTACTAGTTGCAGCTATTTTATGTCAATGGATATATGTACTGTATACAGTGGTGCTCATACGTTTATGAAGCCATGCTAAAGTTGACTAAAAAGAGGAATAAAAAATCATCTTTTGGAAATTGATCTTAATGCCTTAACTAGGAAAAATCCAACCTTTAGGGCACCCATTTCCTTAGTGGATGAATAATGTGTTATGAATAAATTAATGTATAATGTATTAAAATATAGGGGGCATAAGTATACACCCCCCTATGTTAAATTCCCATAGAGGCAGGCACATTTTTTAAAGGGTAGTTATTTCATGGATCAGGATACTATGCATCCTGATAAAGTTCCCTTGGTCTTTGGAATTCAAGTTACCCCACATCATCACATACCCTTCACCATACCAAGAGATTGGCATGGTTTTTATTTCAGTTAGCCTAATAGCTGGTTTGATTTGCATTGAGAAATGATCTTATGAAAAGTTTCCCATGCCTATCTCCATGTATGGTGAAGGGAATGTGATGATGTGGGGTTATTTTAATTCCAAAGTCCAAAATATCTACCTGCCTCTATGGGAAATTAACATAAGTGTGTACTTACTTATGCCCCCTGTATTTTAAGGAACAACATTTATTTCTTATACATTATACATTCACAAAGAAAATTGGTTGGAATTTTCATTTTATTTTTAATTAAGACATCAAGATCAATTTCCAAAAGATGTTTTTATTCCTCTATTTAGTCAACTTTAGCATGTGTTTATAAACTTATGACTAGCGTTATCACTGTATATGTCTATCATTCATTAATACTTGACTGATTTATTTTATTTTAAAGTACATTATACTGTAGTCTTATGATTATATATGTTATTAAGCACAGTGCAATAATGATGTGTGACCAGATACATGTTTCTCAGTTTATTTAAGTTCAGTTAGATGGTTTAGTTAAGTGAAATAACTTAGTTAATAGCTTAGTGTGCTGCTTGAAACAATAATGTGATTATCGGTGAAGTACTGTAATTGCTGTGTGTGTTTGTGTGTTTGTATACTGACGTATTGAAACTGCAAGTACAAACGATTCAACAAGAAAATGCTTAGATCCAATTCTGGACCAAAATCATTTGCAGGACCTCGGTCTTCAGGAGGTATGTACTCTTCTTCGAAGAAGTCCAAACAAAGGTGTGAGAGACCTTTGTCTCCTGAAGAGCTCAACCCTCCCACCATCTTGAGGGAGCACGTACAAAGGGGTGAGAGACCTTTGTTTAGTGGAGGCACCAACCCTTCTGCCACCATGAAGGGGCACAGGCAAAGGGGTGAGGGCCCTTTGTCTTGTGCAGAGAACCAGCCCTCTACCACCAGGCAACAAGAACGAAGGGATGTGAGCTCTCTGTTCTTCGTTAGCACCAACCCTTCTACCACCATGAAGGAGCACAGGCAAAAGGGTGAGGGCGCTTTGTCTTGTGCAGAAAACAAGGCCTCTACCACCGTACAGCAAGTACAAAGGGCTGAGAGTTTTTCCTCTTCTGATGAAGTCAAGCCTTTTACTCCAATGCGGAAACAAGCATGGAGGAGTGAAAGCTCTTTGTCTTCATCTTCTGATGACAACCAGCCTTCCACAGGAGGGAGCAAGAAAAAGGGCTGAGAGCCCTTCTTCCTCTTCGAAGAAGACAAGGCTACTCCAAGGCGGCAGCAGCATGGACAGGTGAGACCTTTGTCTTCATCTTCTGAAGACGACCAGCCATCTACCGCCAGGCAGCAACAACAAAAGGATGTGTACTCTTTGTTCTATGTTGGCACCAACCCTTCTACCACCAAGCAACAAGAACGAAAGGATGTGTACTCTTTGTTCTGCGTTGGCACCCACCCTTCTACCACCATGAAGGAACACAGACAAAGGGGTGAAGGCCCTTTGTCTTGTGCCGAAAACCAGCCCTCTACCACCGGACAGCGAGTACGAAAGAGCGTGAGCCCTCCCTCTTCTGAAGAAGACGAGCCTTCTACCACAAGGAGGCTGCAAGAAAAAAGGGCTGAGAGCCCTTCCTCCTCCTCTTCAAAAGAAGAAAAAAGGGCTGAGAACCTTTCTTCCTCTTCTGAACAAGACAAGGCTTCTACTCCAAGGCGGCAGCAGCATGGACAGGTGAGACCTTTGTCTTCATCTTCTGAAGACGACCAGCCATCTACCGCCAGGCAGCAACAACAAAAGGATGTGTACTCTTTGTTCTATGTTGGCACCAACACTTCTACCACCAAGCAACAAGAACGAAAGGATGTGTACTCTTTGTTCTGCGTTGACACCCACCCTTCTACCACCATGAAGGAACACAGACAAAGGGGTGAAAACCAGACCTCTACCACCGAACAGCGAGTACGAAAGAGTGTGAGCCCTCCTTCTACTGAAGAAGACAAGCCTTCTACCACAAGGAGGCAGCAACAACAAAGTCCTGTGTCCTTCGTAGAGATCAACCTTTCTACCACCTTGAGTCAGGATGGACAAAGTGGTGGCAGCCCTTCCTCTACATCTTCATCTTATGAAGACGACGAGCCGGCTAACAGCTTTTTATCTATCCATCTGAGTGCAAGAGAGAACTTAGGGGATGCAAAACAAAATGAGGAAACAGAAGGAGTAAAAAGAGAAAGAGAGAGGTGTGAAAAGATGAAGAACAATAACCAGGAGGAGGAGAGGAAAACTTTTGGTCTGCTTTCAAGGATTTACATTTGGTGGCTCAACTGCAAGATAGATCGCATTGCTAGAGAAATCCAATCAACCTTTGTGGATGAGCGCAAACTCCTGCGTCATGGTAAGAACTTACATTTTGTTACATAACATGGCATACAGGTATATGTATAGCATCCTTTTAGATAAACAGTAGACCAGTGGTGGAACAAGTATTTAATTTTTTCAGTAGTAAAAGTTCCAATTCCACTATGTAAAAAAACTCCATTACAAGTAAAAGTCCTTTATTTAAAGTCAGGAAATTGAAATTATTACTCACTAAATTCCCTGAAAGCAAATGTAGTTGGAGAAGCATCCATTGTGACTAATATAGGCTACTGTGTGATATTACATTACATTGAAATGTTAGGATGAAACACACAAGGTCAATTAGAGGTGTTGCTCTGTGTGTTTTGGAGAGAGCCAGGTTAGCCGCTTCTTGTCATTATGGCAATGAGTTTAAAATTGTAAAACTCAGTTAAGCTAAGATAGCTCTTATCTCACTTAATGTTGCCAGGCCAACATGCATTTTTAACAACTTGCAACGAAACAAATCTGTTGACTATTTTTTTTTGGGAGGGGTGCAAGTGTACAACTGGACTCCACACTTAACCTTTCATATTCTGTTGTTTACAGGTCACCTCGGTTATTCAAAGAAAATGGCAAAACGACTGTTTGACCGAAGGACGAAGCTGGTTGTGTACAAACGCAGACAAGAATTAAAGGTGGAGGAGGAAGTGAGGAAGCAAAGACTGAAGATAAAGAGGAAGGAAGAAAACGTTTTGAAGATGGAGAATATCTCAGAGTTATGCGACAACCCAGAAAGACCAATGCCAGACAGGTCATCTAAACACGGACTTACATTATATACCATTTAAGAGAAAAGGAGAGCTATCAGAATAAAATGGCACCAAATAGAAAGAGATTTAACAAAAATGAAGTAAAGAAAACTAAAGTAAAGTTAAAAATTATTTTAAAACATTAGCAACCACCATCAAATTTCCTCCCAACCACCTGACAACATCCTAGATGTTAGCTTTAATTCAATTAAACAATGATTAGCCCCCCTTATGAAATTATACAAAATCTCTTGATTTCTCCATGGAAATGACCATTAACATCAATTGTTTAGTGTATTTGTTTTCAAAATAACAAAGACAAAATGTCCACTAAGTTTGATTGGGATATTTTATTGAGTTGAAATAAGAAATGGCAAAAATGAGACATCCAAAATTATTAGCCCCCAGGCCATTAATATAATATATTAATGGCCTGGGGGCTAATATTATTAATTGTGCACCCTTTCTGAGCCAAAACTGACAACAAGCTCTTAGAGTAGTTCTTTACTAGATTGGCACAGGTCTCCTGAGGGATTTTGGTCCATTCTTCTATTGCAAATTGTTCCAGCTGGTCCAAATTGCGTGGTTTCCGAGCATGGACATCCACTTTGAGCACCCAATAGGATTGAGGTCTGGGCTCTGTGTGGGCCACTCCAGGACCTTGGTTTTGGTATCCTTCAGGAACCGTTGGACCAATTTCGATGTATGCTTTGGGTCATTGTCTTGTTGGAAGACCCAGCGACAACCTAAGGATAGACTACAAGCAGATTTCTGCATATTATCCCTCAAAATGTCAACATAATTTTCCTTTTCATGATGCCATGCACCCGAACAAGGCTCCCTGTGCCTGAGGCTGCAAAACAGACCCACAGCATGATGCTCCCCCCACCATGTTTAACTGTGGGAACCGTGTTCTTAGGGTTGAAGGCCTCTCCCTTTCTTCGTCCAACATAAGCAACATCCATGTGCCCAAACAGTTCCAGTCTAGTCTCATCAGACCAAAGCACAGACTTCCAAAACTCATCTTTACCTTTCAAATGTTCATGGGTAAACCTCAGTCTGGCTGTGATGTGCCGCTCTTTGAGTAAAGGGGTTCTTCTGGGACGATGTCCCTGAAGCCCACCACGATGAAGAGGCCTCACATCTGTGTTCCTTGAAACATCAACTCCAGAAGAGGCCAGGTCAGCAACAATCATCATGGCAGATGTCCGTGGCTTCTTGCTGACATCTTGGACTATTTTCTTCTCCAGAGTTCTTGCGTGCGCTTGACCACGCCCAGGTTTGTTTCTTACAGAATTTGTCTCCTTGTACTTTGGCAATGAGGCAACGTAAAGGAATGGCTATACTGCCATTTCCAAGCATTTGGATAGCCTTCCTCCTTATCACGCCTCCTCTACGCTCTTCTTTCTGAGCTCAAGACAGATTTCCTTTGTCTTTGGCATGGTGAGTATATGTAGTCGTAGTAGTAGTCTTCAGTAGCCTCTCAATAATGTGTTCAAGTGCCTTGTTCATTGGAGTCCTTTACGCTAATTGAATGCTTTTATCCCCAATGTCTATGTCCCTTTGTTGATGTTTTGTCACTTTTTGACATGAAGCCAATTTTTCTGAAGTTTTGACACTTCCAGTGTTTTTTTTTCATAGTTTTTGTCACTTTTCCAATATTTTTTCCCATAATTCCGATATAAAAAAACGTAGAAACAGGTCTAATTTGATCCTAGGACAACATGAGGGTTAAGGAGCTGTTTTCTACCTCCCCTGTATTAATACATCCTGACCCCGCTCTGCAGTTTATTGTGGAGATGGATGCTTCTGACTGGGGGGGTGGGAGCCGTCCTTTCCCAACACTCCCCCACAGACCAGAAGCTTCACCCTTGTGCCTTCTTTCCAAGAAATTGTCTCCCGCAGAAAGAAACAACAATGTTGGAAACGGAGAACTACTGGTCTGGACATTTGGCATTTATCCAATCCACCAAAAGACTCAACTCACGTCAAGCCAGGTGGGCCCTGTTCTTCAGTAGGTTTAATTTTTATTTTGAGATACAAAGCAATCCAACATGTATTCCGTCCCCATGGAATACCTGTGGACATTGTGTCTAATAGAGGCCCACAGTTTACTTCGTGTCTGGAAAGTTTTGGTACTGCTTGCATCTGTAATTTTGTCCTCAGTCATTGCATTTCTGTGATTGATTTTGATTTTAAAATTTTAAATTTAAATTTTTATTCTTAGGTATGTGTGTATATGTGTTTGTTGTAGGTATGTGTGTATATGGTTGTCTTGCTACTGTATGCCTAGAATTTCCTTTGGGATGAATAAAGTATCTATCTATCTATTTATTTATTTATTTAGGGTGCCATCCCCAATCCATGGGTCGGATTGAAAGAGCCAACCAGTACCTAGAAGCATCCCTTTGTTGTGTGGCTGCTCAGCGTCCGTCCTCCTGGGCCAACATTTGCCGTGGATAGAGTATGCCCACAACTCCCTGACCACCTCCGCCACTGGCTTCTCACCTTTCGAGATAGCCCTGGGATACCAACCCCCTATTGTTGCCTGCTCAGGAGAGGGAATTGGCTGTTCCCTTGGTTCAGGAGAACCTAGAGTAAAGTTTGGAGCGACGCCCGGGAAGCCTTGCTCAACGTAGCGAAAGTCACCACCGGCGCCAGATCGTTGCACCTGTGGTAACTAACTTGCTTCCAGTTGAACTTTGTGCCATTTTAGTGTTATATTCATTGTGCTTTTGTTAACGTCCTGTTTTCCCTGTCCAGACCTAGGCCTCCAGACCTGTTGCGGTGGCTCACTCACACTCAAGCCTTCCTATTTCCGCTTGGATTCCAGAAAGAAAGTCTGGATCCACCACTGCCTGCCCTCCTCAGCCCCTATCCAGCTCGGAGTCATCCTACCTTGTGTTTTCTGTCTTTGGCTGCTATAAGTACAGAAGTTACATTAAAAGGTTTCTGAATTGTTACTCTGTGTCCGAGTATGTTTCTCTGTGTTCTGGGTCAGAACCTCTGCCTTAACCCTCATGTTGTCCTTGGTCAAATTGACCAGTTTTCCTATATCAATGTTCATTTTTAACATTATTATATACTGTATATGTATATATATATTATATATCCTATAACTACCCAATTGTAATTAACCAAAATAACATGATTGATTCTACACAATGCTGTTTGGCAAGTACAAATCTCTACTTTCATTCATTTTGGGGTCTTATTCAATTTTATGGCATTTAAAAAAATAAAATAAATTTAAGTGGTTTTGAAATAATTTTGAGTAAAAGTTGACATATTACAGTCTGTGATTATCCATCAACATCCATTTCTTTAATTTTAGTCTAAATAATTCCTAATGTCTGCTTTTAACTCAAACATTAGGTATCATTTCCTATAAATGAGGTTTATAAATTCGAAAAATAACTGTAAAACTAAAGTTAATAAGTTAGTGTTATGTAGTGTTGAAAATGTCAAAAAGTGACAAACATTGAAAAAAACATCAAAAGTGTTGAAAAAAAAGGGACAAAAACGTATAAAAAGTTAAAAACATCGATAAAAGCGTCAACAAAAGTGTTGATTTTCAATTTTAAATGGGACACAACACGGGTAAACAGAATCGGTTAAAAATCAATATAAAAGTGTAAAGATTACAAACTGTTAAGATAGAAAACTAATCATGATGCAGTTTTAAACATCGTAGGTGTATCTATTGCACTTGTTTGGGAAATAATGTGTTATTTAGGGATGTAGCAATACATTCAACTCACTTTTCAGAACATGTAACTCGAGTTATGAGCCTCATATTCATAATTGCCCGTGTTTAAAAAAAAAAAAAAAAAACATTAAAGAAAGCATAAAAAAGACTTCCGTATGCTTAAAAATGTAGAAATTGAGCACTGTTTGGAATTCCTATGAGTGACGATGCAGGCAGCAGTGCTTTGCCATGTTTTTCTGGATTCCTCTCCATTCCAGTACTCTTGTTTAATGCTACAGAGCACAGGGGACTATGTGAGGATGAATTTACCTCCCAAAGGGCACACTGTGGTTTAGGTGTCACGCTCCCCTCACATGCATGCACTGGGTTAGTGACATGCAATGCAGTCCCGCCTGAGACCTTTAAAATTGAATTTGATCTTGTTCTAAATTTATAGGCAACACTAATTTTACATTCTCCTGTGTGAGAATTTGATGTCTTAAAATATGTGTCCAAGGGTGAGTGTAAAGAGAGCATTACAACTGATATGACAACTGGTCTTGTTAAAACATTCAAATTGTTGACTGTCACGAAGCAGAGTTAATGTGATTTTATCATACTGGAACATTTGTGATTAAAGTCTGCTTTCATAAGCCATAATAATTGCAGCTTGCAATCTTGTGCAATATCTGTAACTAGCTGCTGCACATAATTTACTTTTTCCTTCAAATCCAAACAACTGGTTTTAAAATTCAAGCCTCAGCAACAGCAGATTGTTTGTGGCCTGTGAATAATGTGGGAGTCAAAGGTACCAGAGCTGAAGGATGTTGAGTCAGTCACTCTCTTCAAATGGTAAGTCAAAACATACCCGTAAAATAATTCACTCACCCACCTGGAACTTAAGTAAAGCTGGCCAACCACTGAGATATTTAGCTTTGAGGTGATGTTAACAACACGTTAACATGGCATTTGTGTGTACAGCGAGGGAGAGGAATTTGGTTGAAGTGAGACTGTTGAAACAGAATAAAGACAGGCTGCGAACTGAATAAAAGTGTAGTCTTCGTGAAAGATTTAATTGTTTTCTGCAGAGAACAATCAAAATGACAAGAACAGTTTTCACAATGCACAAAGTTACAGAGTGACGAGTTCTGTGTGAATACAAATCAGTAATACATTTCTTTATATCCAGTACCCCCAGAGGAAGGAAAAACAATTTAATCTTAAACATAATTAGTGGACCTCAGGCAGACAGTTGGATCTATTACGTAGTTCTGAATCTGCCCTCCGTGTATCAAGTTTTCTTGACCGGTCATTCTATCCTAGCTGAAAAAGAACATCTCGTCTCTTTGGATAGGCTATGGTCTCGACGTGGGACCTGCAAAGATAAACAGCTCTAGATAACTGTTTGTCAGACTCCACGTCACCTATCCTTCAAAGAAATGGTGTGGAGTCATAACAAACCCAGTTGTCACCCATCAAGGAGAAACACACAGATGACAGATTCAGAAGTCATATAATCTAACACAATTGAAAATTACTGAAAAAGACATGCATGTCCCAAAAAAAGTGTGAGGAATTTAAATCTTAGTTTAAACTACCACTACATCTAGTCTAAAAGAAGGAAAATCAGTATTCAGAAGCTGAGTCCAAGTTGTAACTGTCCTCATTGAAAGAGGGCAGATAAAACAATTCAGGCCCATCATCTTTTAGTTGTAAGGCTTGATAATGAACTTTCAAGAGTGAACAAAGAGGAAATCATTTTCTGTATTAATAGGATAATACAACAAATACCTATCAAACAGAAACAGATCACAAAAATCACCAGAACCACAATTTTCCCCATCCAAGCCTTCTACCCCTCCCAATTATCCAGCGCCCCAGTCCCACCCAGAATCAGTGGGGGACATCTTGAGCCCTAAGACTAGTGGCGAGTTGGTTTAGCTGATGGACGGTGTCAGTGATGTTTCCTTCTATGTCTGGGATGAATGTGCAGCATTGCTCACCTATCACATGGCAAAGCCCCCGAGCTGCTAACAGTAAATCTAGACCCATCTGGTGCTGAAGTAACATGTTGCGCATAACTGCAAGGTTGAAGGAAAATTGCTGAAGCCCACAACCATGACGGTCAGATTTTCCAGACTTTCGTGTATCTTATCAATATTATGTGCGTTATTAACTACACCCCACCACGGAAGAATTCCTGAGACAAATTTGCTACTGTAACTCATTTTACGTTTAGCTCTTAAGGTAAAATGCAGTCAGTGCACAAATAGAGTCATTTAGATTTAATGCATGTGGTTTACGGGTGTAGCCTGTTTCTGTGAGTGGGAAACAATGAGTCAAAACATGAGTCATTGATACCTACGTTGCGTGTAAGTTTTCTGATTGTATCCAGCCATACGTTGGATGAGAATGCGTCAACTTTGTTGTTAGGAGAAAGAACCCATTTATTTTGCACAACGTCAATCATCTGATTTGGTTTCGCGTTTACTTGCACTAAGTGCATTTTTCTTTTCTTGGTATTGCCAAATGAGTCGGCCCGCCAATACATTAATGTATAATGCTCCACACGGATCTTTACCTGATAGCCACGCGCATACTACGAAATAACCTTTGTCTTGTGGATTAACTCTGTTCAGGGTTAGAAATACTGCAGGTAAAGAGGTGTTTACTTTCTGTACTGTTAGTCTATTTGTCAGGTTGGTGTGGTCAGAGGGAATCCGATTCCCCCAATCTGACTCACTGGCATGCAAAATAGCCATATCCCATGATGGGCACAATGCTTCCCCCTTTGGGTCCAGCACCATGTCCATTACAGGCATTTAGCATATGTACATTTCTACCTCCCCCAGAGAGACTTGTCCTCTCACTGAAAGTAATCGCAGAAGGTAGTTGATGTATTAGCTACTACTGGGAAGTTTGTTGTCCAAAAGGTTATTGTCTTGTTTATATTTCTCATACTCCGGTTTTCAATACTGTCTAGACGAAAGGTGAAGAGCGCACTACTCGTTTACTCCTTTATTTGACAAGTGAAAACAGTGTGCGTGTGTACGGTGCATCAGTAGTAACATTAATGGGAAAAGTGGTGTTGGAATAAACGGTGTTGTCAGATTCAGCTCTATCATGTATGTCTAACAACCAAAATGCCTTTCCTTGTGTTCGTCCATTGTCACAGCAAGCCTGCTGTGCCTTTCAAGCGTGCTGTGTGTGTGGGTGGCTGGCAATGCAGTACCGGGCCATGGATCAGGCTGTCTTGCCGTGGTGTTGTGAATTTCTTCTGGTTTCAGAAGTTCGTCCTCCAGCACGTGACACACAGTTGGAGTCTGTCTTTACCACTGCCTTGTTTCTGGTGTGTGTGTGTGTGTGTGTGTTGCAACGTTGGTGACACAGTGTCAGGTCACAGATCTTCAGGCTTATGGCGAACCTGGCTCCTCTTCTGGCACTGGAACCTTCTTGCTGTGCGATGCGTAGACCCACGTGGCCCGCTCAGCAACCTTCACTGCTGTGTGGGTGACCAGAAGGATCTGGAAAGGACCTTGCCAGCGCTGGGACTGCCAGTTCTTTCTTCTGAAGTTCCTTACGACCATGAAATCCCCTGGCTGCAGCGTGTGGAGCGGTCCTTCAGCTGGTTGGGGCAGGGCAGCAGAAACCTGGATTCTTATGGCAGAGAGTGGGTGGTCTGCCAAAAAGGATCTCAAAAGGACTGAGGTTACTGCGCATTCTTACCCTCATTCCCATGTACATTAGCAGCACTGGCAACGCTTTTGTTCAAGGGAGTGTCTCCTGAGGTCTATGCCAATGTACAAACTTAACTGGGTTATTGCTTCATTGACAAAATGCGTGCCGTTATCGCTTGACAACCTACTTGGTATTCCCCATCTGGGAATGATTTCTGTCAGCGCTTTTGCTACTACTAAAGCAGTTTGTTTTGAAGCGGGAAACACCTCTACCCATTTTGAAAACATAACCATCGCTAAACAACACTTTTTCCCCTTTGACGGTGTGAGATCAACAAAATCCATCATGATAAGCTCAAATGCCCTCATCGGTGGTGGATGTGCTGCCTGCTGCTTTACAGTCACTGGTCTGCCTGCATTGTGTTGTAGCTTTACAAACTTTTTCTGCAAATGTTGTGCAGCCCTTTGTGTACCATGTCTTCGTTAACAATGATAGCATTCCCCCTTTGGACACATGGTCCCGCCCATGTGTCAACTTTAAAATGTGTAAAAATAAAATAAAAGGGGTGTGGAAGGCAAAGTTTTGAATCCAGCCCCTGCTAGACACCCTCATTAAAAAGGTGCACCCTGCACTTTTCCACTGTATTCTTTCCTGCGGTGTAGCATGTGTTTGCATGGCAACTACAGAATCTGGAAGTGAAAAAATCAGTAGTAGTGTAGTAGCTAATGTGTCATCCCGTGGAAGGGAAGATGTGCAGCAGCCTTTGCGGCCATGTCAGCACGAGCATTACCCCTAGAGACCTTGTCAGCTGCACCAGTGTGTGCAGAACATTTACATATGCCTAGCTGACATGGAAGTAAGATGGCCGTCAGAAGGTCATTGATTAGTTGGTGATGCAAAATGGGCTTACCATCAGACTTTAGAAAGTTTTGGTGTTTCCACAATGCCCCAAAATCATGTACAACTCCAAAACTGTACCTGGAGTCCGTGTAGATTGTTACAGACAAACCTTCAGCCAGTTTACGTGCTTCAGCGAGAGCAATGAGTTCAGCAGCCTGCGCAGAGAAGTGTTTGGGAAGAGGTTTAGCAATTAAGGTTTCTGTCAGATACTGCAGCAAACCCTACATGTCCCTGGCCAGTGTCAGGGCAGCGTGAGGCTGACCCATCCACACATAAAGAGATCTGAATTTGGCACCGGTGCGTCAATCAGATCTGGACGCTGCACACAGGTGTGTTGCAACTCTGCCAAACAATTATGCGGCTCTCCCTCTCCTGGTGTAGATATAAGAGAAGCAGGGTTATGTACTGTACAATGTTTAACAGTGACAAGAAGACATGTGTGATACCTTAGATATTGAGCTTGTCATGTGCTGTGTTGTGCTTTGTGTATTCTCTGCAGGTGTGTGTGATTTTCTGCAGGTGTGTGCTGCTGATGACAGGCCAGCAGCTGAGGCTGATCAGCTGATCAGTGCCCCACAGCTTAAGAGAGGGCAGCATGGCTGTGTGCAAAAGAGAGGCTTCAGCGTAGAGACCTGCTCTGAGACCAAACTTGTGATACCGGTGCCTATGTTTGTCTTTCTTTTGACGATTGTGATTAGATTATGTTCACTTGCTTGTTGTCTATTACACACACTAGAGCCCCCACTGGACTGTAGGCCTATATGTGAGACATGTTTTTAAATTTGTGAGTATTACAGTCAGCTCTTGAAACAGTTCACGCAGTATAATGGCACACATGTAAATCAGACAAACATAATGAGGAGAAAGAGCTCATTTTGGTTCCTTAAGCAGCAGGGCTAAGAAACGGGATTTGTGAAAGCAATTATAATGAAAATAATGGAAAGTGTTTAGCTTTCCAAAATTACAGAACATAAAACTTAATTTCTATTTTATCTCCATATGACAGTAGCTCGCACACAGTAGGCATGGTGCGACACCTACTGGTCTGTTTTTGTAATCGTTTTGAACTGCCCTTTACGGTGGAAACCACATTAAATATTAATTTCTTATATAATATAGCGCTAACAGTACCAACTCTGCACACACAGTAAGTTCTTAGGTTACCCTTTATTACACACTGTATTGAACCAAACAATGCGCTCATTAAACGTGACTGGTGATGTGTACGTGCACGATATTAAATAACTGTAATAAACTACTGTTAACATATTTCTTTCGGTCCAGGTTCATATCAGCCTATTTATTGATTGAATATTTTCTTCTAACGTTACTCTGGTATAGCGTTAGTGCTGCATATTATGCCCGTTCTAATAGCTTGGCTTTTATTTATATAGACTATATTTACTATTACTTCGGGTCACTTGGCACACCTGTCTTTCTTTTAATGTAGATCTTCAAACGAAAAATGAAATAAGGAATTTCAAAAAAACAAAAACGGACCGTTATTTGAATTTGGTTTAGTCGTTTTTGAATTCGGAAACCAAAACGGAGAATGGCTCTTCTTTTACCGTTTCTTTGTTTTTGGTTTTGTTGATTTATAAAAAGTTAGACAATGTTTGATGCAGCCAGTTTAGGAAATTATGTATTATCTCTGTCCTCACCTCCCCCTACCGTGTGTGTGTGTGTGTGTGTGTGTGTGTGTGTGTGTGCGCACATATGTATTTCAAACAGACCTAAGTATTACACAGATAAAATCTGCCTCTGCACCACCAAAGTGAACAGAAAATATAATATATAAATGCATATAACACTGTTGTAAAAACCCACACAATCAACAGAGACGCCATCTTGGAAGTTTGTGATCAATACTGTATGGTGATGTCACCAAGTGGTGTTCCATTTCATAGGGGTATGTTTTCACCCCTAGCCCTTACCCCTTGGCCCTAGACACCAAGGGGCAAGGGGTAGGGGTGAAAACATAGCCAACACTCACGGTGTGTTGTATATCTGTTTCAGTTATCACCGTTTTGAATGTCAATTATGTTCAGAAAAACATTTTGTTAACAAAATTCTGTCTTTCTTGCCCAATAAATTAAACATAACAGGCAAAAACATTACATTAAATATATTATATTACAGAACCATTATCAACTATTAGAACTAGGCTGAAAACGAGTATCCGTACGGATAAAGCACTTTTGCCAAATACAAGTATTATACGAGTAATATGAGTCATTATCTGTACTCGGATTGGGTAGCGGACCGTGCGCCCCGCCCGTACACACAGAACACGGAGAAGTGAACAGCTCTCTCTCTCTCTCTCTCTCTCTCTCTCTCTCTCAGGTCCGCGGGTCTTTTCAGACAACGTGTGGTATAATGCGACTCGCGCTGCGTCTCTGCCTTTGGAGATTTTTTTTTTCTGCGGGACTGTTGTTCAAATCAACGTTAACGTTAGCAATTAGCGTTAGCGATTAGTGTTAGCAATTAGCATTAGTGCAAGCTAGCGATTTTTTTTTTTTTTTTTTTCTTAAGTTTCATTAAGAACATGGTTGCAAGTATATATCTACGGACTGCATAGACCACAAAACAAGACTGTCGTAACTTTTAAATCAATTATTAAAGCCAAAAATACTTACATTTATGAGTCTCTCAGGTCGATGCGGCAGCCATTGTTGCTTGTGTGTTTACAAGTGAGCTTGCGTCCTCACTTGCTTTCAAGGGGTATACAGTCCTCGATCTTACCCCTACCCTTCGGTCGACATAAGTAATGGGACAGCACTAGGTCCCGCGTGAACGAAGACAGGTATGACTGCAGCCTGGAGCGTCCCATGTCATCCTTCCCATCTCATACGGTCTCGTCTCATGCGGAGTTGTGTCCAATGGTAAATTCAGAGGGTCAAAAATACGAAATTGCGAATAATTTTCCTGATGGAGTCACGGGTAAATTCGTGACCACATTTGTTGCAATCAATTGAAAAACATTAAAAACTGTTAAAGTAACAATTTTGCCATAAATACAGTTTGCTCATTTCTGAATTTTATGGTTGTGTTGTTCCATATTAACGTAGCCTACATTTGATGAAACCTGCATCGGCGACGCAGCCATTTCTGCCAACTAACGGCAGGACTTCCTGAAGAGGGATAATAAGGATCTGCACACACAAGAACAAGAATACAAAAATAAACATGTTAAACTAACTCTTTCCAAGACTCTTTACTCTTTATTTTATATTCTATATTGTATAGCTCTACTGGCGCTGCCTCGGCTGTCGGGTCTCTGGGACCCGGGGCAGAATGCGGTTGTATTTTTCTACTACCGCGTAATAGAAAAATTCTGTGTGCTTCCTGCTTCTTACAGTGCAGATGTATTTTTTGCATGCATATTTTAACATTTATCTGCCTGAGCGTGGCCTACCATTAGCTCAAGCCTGTTCTACAGTGACTGTAGCTAAAGCTAATTAGCAGCAAGATGCCTCCTTTTTCCGTGGATGACTACTACAAACTCCTTCAGAAGATTGCACTTCTGGAAACCAAGGTTCACCTATTAGAAGTGAACGTGGAAGTGAACAGATCTTGTGGAAATGACACTTTACCATGGACCCAAAACAATGGACAAAAGCATGCTAACACACGGCTAATTAGCACCAAGAAGACTACAAAGAAACCGGAGAGCTGTGGAACGGGTAATAAATCAACAAGTGGTAGCCCTCCCTGGAACTCTTAGGGTAAGGTGACCAGATTTCTCAGACAAAATCCGGGGACATTTTCAGCTCAGAGGTGTATATACCTCCAAAACACGTCATGTTTTTATTTTTGTAAAACTTAAAGGGACACTAGACCTAGAGCTGTCCCCCAAAGTCTGATCCTAGACTCACCCCTGCTGCTAGTTCATACTCCACTCCACTACACCTCAGAGGGGAATGTTTCAAGATAGAAAGTCCTAATATTTCAAGATAGAAAGTCCTAATATTTCAAGATAGAAAGTCTTAATATTTCAAGATAGAAAGCCCTAATATTTCAAGATAGAAAGCCCTAATATTTCAAGATAGAAAGTCCTAATATTTCAAGATAGAAAGTCCTAATATTTCAAGATAGAAAGTCCTAATATTTCAAGATAGAAAGCCCTAATATTTCAAGATAGAAAGTCCTAATATTTCAAGATAGAAAGTCCTAATATTTCAAGATAGAAAGTCTTAATATTTCAAGATAGAAAGCCCTAATATTTCAAGATAGAAAGTCTTAATATTTCATAATGTAGTAATGTACTAAACTACTGACAGCTTTTGCTTTATTACTTCAGGCTTGTTTCTGCAACAACTCATTGAGAATCCGATACAATGAAAACTATTGAGGACATATTTTCCTTTGATGCAGTATTAAACGAGATCGCTGCAGTCGGCAACAGAGAAACAGCTACAGTGTAAGTTAATTGGATAATTGTCCAGCTTATATTTACGTTCATAAAGTGCTCGTTTTGCTGCTGACAGACTCAGATTAATATTCTAAGTGTCTGACAACATTATGGAAAGGATTTCTAAGGAGGTCGACCCTTCTGTTAAAGATTTAGATCATTTTTAAAACATAAAAGTCCGCGAAATTGCGTTGGCTAAACCCACCAGACTCCATGTAAATAATCAGTGATTTTAGCATCGTAACATACGGCTTCTAAAACATCTCTGAGCAGCGCTGGCTCTGGCTGTCTTGAGCCTGCGGGTGGAGGGTGTGCGACTATCGGCTCCGTTTGGTCAGTATTTTCTTTCTTTCATTCCAATTTCGGGTCCGTCAGTCACAGTGAAATCCGGGGACATTTCCGGGGACAGATCCAGCCGGGGACAGGTCGCCAAAACCGGGGACTGTCCCCGGAAACCGGGGACGTCTGGTCACCCTATCTTACGGTGCGAAGCCTAAGAGTAAATCATTTTCCTGGGAAATGAGAGGACGACTAACGGGCAGGGCACAGCGCCCATAGATTTGTGATATGACCGGCTGGCCTGCATTATCATCCCAGCAGAGCGCCTCTTCAACCCCTTTACCTAGTCGGACATAGCCGTGGACAGCTGCAAAGGGTTAAATAAGCAACAAAATGCCTCCCCAACAACTTGGTGTGCAACTGGATAAGATTTTCTCCTCTGCTGCTGGACGCTGGACAGCCATCTGATGACCGGGATTGAGTCCTCACACAACAGGGTAAGGACTGAGAGCAATTCAAAAAGTAAAAAGCTAACAACTGGCCCTCAAACCCTGATTGTGGGTGACTCTGCTGTAAAAGATTTAAAAAACAGTAAAAACACCAAAATACTCTGTTTTCCCAAAGACACGGTGTCTGACTTGGCCCAAAGAATCCCAGATATCATGGCAGCACACCCAACTGTGAAGAACATTATACTGCATATAGGGTCACATGATGTTGTAAAGCAACAGTCTGAATTGCAGAAACTGGACTTTATGGAACTGCTAAACAAAGTCAGCTCCTTAAATGCAGATGTGTTTATCAGTGGCCCTATACCGCCAGTTAGAAGAGGAGCTGAGAGATTGGCACTAAACAAATGTCTTTCAACTGAATGTATCGTCCATTTTCTGCAGTTCATTGACAATTTTAACATTTACTGGGAGCGCAGACATCTTTTTAAAGCTGATGGACTTTTCCTTAACAAAAACTGTTCACCTCTAACCTACTTTACTCTCCGCTACACATCTGCTCCCCCTCAAGGACACAAGACAAATCTAAACAAGAGGAAGACACAACAAAGTGCGACAGTGATTCACCACAGCCCCCACCGGTGCACAGATTTGACCGTGGGAGACCACAGAGCAGAGAAAGAAACTTCAACTCCCCTTTCACCCGTCCAGCACCCCTCAAACCCCCTACCAACCCCGAACCCTTTGAGGAGCCATCGCTGTCTTCACTCACCCTTTCCCCTCTTTCCCTACCCCCATGTTGGAGTTCACTGACCAGATGAAGCAGCTGGTAGTTGCTGGAATCAAATTTACACCCCTTCCTTCCCCCATTGCTCAACCCTGGGCAAAAGTAAAACGCCAGGCACCTCTGCCAGCATGTCAGCAAACTCCTTCCCCCCAGACTGATAAGGACGCTTCTGTGCAAAATCCAGCAAGCATTAACTGATATGTGCCGGGCCTAGGCTCCAGGACTAGTGACACTCATGACTTTTTCAAAGACAAGCCCTGGCCCTGTGTTTTCAATTCTTCCTCAATTTATGTTGTGTTGTGGCAAATAAGCACTTAACTGCAAACTTAGCAAATTTAGCATCCATTCCTCGTCAGCCACAGCCTGTCCCAAAAAATGAGAACACACTAACACTAGCTTTACTAAATGTCAGGTCTTTGGCAGGAAAATAATTTTTAATCAATGATTTTATTATTAATCACAATCTAGATTTTATGTTTTTAACTGAAACCTGGTTAGACCATAATAACAGCGCTGCTGTTCTCATCGAGTCAGCTCCCCCTAACTTCAGTTTTATGAGCGAGAATAGAGTGAATAAGAAAGGAGGTGGAGTTGCCATTTTGTTTAACGACTCATTCCACTGTACGCAAATATGTTATGGAAATTTTGCTTTTTTTGAATATGTGGCTCTTCATTTAAGGTCCTCCCCTCAAGCTATATTTCTAAACATCTACATGCCACCTAAATATTGTGCAACCTTTATTGATGACTTCACTGAACTGCTGTCTATAATCTGCATTAACTTTGATTGTGTAATCATTGCGGGTGATTTTAACATTCATGTTGAAAACCCCCAGGACAGGGGACCAAAGAACTGTGTTGTGTTTTTGAGAACTATGGACTGACTCAGCATGTGACAGAGCCCACGCACAATAAGGGGCACACTCTGGACTTGATTGTCTCCAAGGGTCTTAACGTTTCCAAGATTGTGGTGACTGACGTTGCTCTCTCTGATCATTCCTGTGTTTTCTTTAACGGCTCTATCTCTGTACCCAAAAGTGTCCAAACAAAGATAATCAGAAAACGGTATATTACCACAAAAAAACAGTGAAACATTTATTCAGGTTTTCTCCTCCACACCCGCCCCCTGCTCTCAGTCACTGAGCTTGTAGATCATTTCAACTGTAAAATTACAAATGTTATTGATGCCATTGCTCCCACTAAGGTCAAAGTTGTCTCTGGTAAGAAAAGGTCTCCATGGAGAAATGTCCCACTGGTGAGAACAGAAAAAAGAGTGTTGAAAAGCTGAACGGAGGTGGCAAAAAACAAATCTCCTGGTCCATTATAACACCTATAAAGAGTGACTTCGCATTTATAATTTGGAACTGAGGAATGCAAGGCGGTCCTTCTTCTCTGACATTATCTCTAGAAACAATAATAATTCACGTGCTTTGTTTGCTACTGTCGATAGGTTAACAAACCCTCCAGTACCAGTAGCATCTGAACTTTTATCTACCAAGGCCTGCAATGACTTTGCCTCCTTCTTCAAAGACAAAATTCAGAAGATTAGACAAACAGTCAGTGCCTCCATATCAAGTACAGGATATGTGTTGTCACAGTGTTCAAATAAAACTAGTTCCAATATGACAGAATTTCATGCGATCAACCATAAAAACCTGGAGGACATAATACAACATCTGAAAACCTCCTCCTGTTGCCTTGATATTCTACCAACGGGTGTTTTCAAAAATGTCTCAAATTGTTTGGCTTCTGATCTTCTACAGATTGTGAACATGTCTTTTCTTTCAGGAATCTTTCCACAGGCCCTGAAAACTGCAGTAATCAAGCCACTCTTAAAAAAGACACATCACTAATGAGCAACTATAGGATAATATCAAACCTTCCTTTTTAAGTAAAATTATTGAAAAAGCAGTTTTTCAACAACTCAACCATTTCTTGTCACTAAACAACAGTTTTGATACCTTTCAGTCGGGTTTCCGACCACACCACAGCACTGAGACGGCTCTCGTTAAGGTCTTTAATGACATCCACCTTAACACAGATAGTGGCAAAATTTCAGTCTTAGTATTACTTGATCTCAGCGCTGCATTTGACACGGTTGACCATGACATATTACTAGACCGATTGGAAAACTGGGTTGGCCTTTCTGGCTCAGTACTAAACTGGTTTGAATCCTACTTACAGAATAGGGATTACTTTGTGTCAATAGGTAATTATACATCTGAGCGTACAAATATGACGTGCAGAGTTCCCCAAGCTCCATTCTGGGGCCTCTTCTGTTTAACATCTACATGCTTCCACTGGCTCAGATTATGGAAAACAACAAAATAAGTTACCATAGTTATGTGGACAACACACAAATTTACATAACCTTATCACCAGGGGACTATAGTCCAATACAAAAACTGACTGAGTGCATTGAACAGATTAATGGCTGGATGTGCCAGAACTTTATGAAATTAAATGAGGGAAAAACTGAGGTGGTTGTTTTTGGAGCAAAAGAGGAACAATTAAAAGTCTGCGCTCAGCTTCAAACAACAATGTTAAAAACAACAGACAAAGCCAGAAATCTTGGTGTAGTCATGGACTCTGACCTGAATTTTAACAGCCACATTAAGACAATTACAAAGTCAGCCTATTATCACCTTAAGAATATATCAAGGGTTAAAGGACTTATGTGTCAACAGGATTTGGAAAAACTTGTCCATGCTTTCATCTTCAGTAGACTTAACTACTGTAACGGGGTCTTTACAGGTCTCCCTAAAAAATCAATCAAACAGCTGCAGCTGATTCAGAACGCTGCTGCTCGAGTCCTCACTAAGACCAAGAGACTGGATCACATCACTCCAGTTCTGGAGTCTTTACACTGGCTTCTTGTGCCCCAAAGAATTGAGTTCAAAGTTCTTTTGCTAGTTTATAAATCACTAAACGGTTTAGGGCCAAAATACATTTGTGATCTGCTAGTACACTATGACCCCCCAAGACCTCTAAGGTCATCTGGGACAGGTCTACTTTCTGTTCCTAGAGTCAGAACTAAACAGGGGGAAGCAGCATTCAGTTTCTATGCTCCTCATATCTGGAATAAACTCCCAGAAACCTGCAGATCTGCTGCTACTCTCAGTTCTTTTAAATCAATGCTGAAGACCTTTCTTTTTGATGTTGCCTTTCTTTAAATGATGTTCATTTCTTTAATGTTTAATTTCTTATACTGCACTGTAACTTTTATTCCTGTTTTATCTGTTTTTTAATTTTTAATTTTTAAACTGTTTTTGTGTAAAGCACTTTGAATTGCCTTGTTGCTGAAATGTGCTGTACAAATAAAGCTGCCTTGCTTTGCCTTGCCTTACCGCGGCCTCGGCCTTCGGGTCTCTGGGACCCGTCCTGCATTCGACTGCGTATCTCTGCTGCCACGGCCTTGGGCCACAATGCGATTGTATTTTTCTTCCACTTCCGCGCCAGCGGTTCAATTGTATTTTGTGTTGTATTGTATGAAAGGGGAAAAAATTAAAAACAAAACCAAATGCTTGACCTCTGCCGGGAGAGAAATTCCTTCTATGGCTGCAACTTTTTTATTTTTTATATATATTTATATTTATACTTTTTTTTAGTTTCCCTATAATCTGCATTTATTTTAGAGACGGACATATTTTTTTAAATATTTAAAAAAAGACCAAATATTTTACTCATTAGCATGAAAGTTGATGCAAGCTTTTACTTTGAAAAATAAAAGAGATGTAGAAGCTCGGGGATGGCAGAAGGATTTTTTTAGTTTGCCTATAATCTGCATTTATTTTATAGACGGACATATTTTTTAAAATCATTTTAGTCATTTGTATGATTGCCATTACTGTTTAGTTAAAAACACCAAATATTAAAAGTATTTTATTCATTAGCATGATAGTTGACGCATGTTTATCTTATTCCAGACGATTGCATCTGCATTTATCTTGTCAACACAACCATAACATTCAGAAATGAGCAAACTGTATTTATGGCAAAATTGTTACTTTGATTGCAACAAATGTGGTCACGAATTTCCCTGTGACTCCATCTGGAAAATGATTCGCGATTTCGTATTTTTGACCCTCTGAATTTACCGTTGGACACACCTCCGCATGAGACGAGACCGCATAGACCAGGCTGCAGCCATACACTCTTGCGTGAACGCGCAAAAACGAGGGAAAGGGGTAAGTGGTAGGGGTAAAAGATAGAGAAATGGGATTCAGTCTAAGTGGTAGGGGTGAGATGGAGAAATGGGATTCAGCCCTACCCCTACCACTTACCCTTACCCCTACCCCTTGGCCCTAGAAACCAAGGGGCAAGGGGTAGGGTGAAAACATACCCCTATGAAATGGGACACCACTTGGTGACATCACCATACAATATTGATCCCAAACTTCCAAGATGGCATCTCTGTTGATTGTGTGGGTTTTGACAACAGTGTCATATGCATTTATATATTTTATAGTTATTTTCTGTTCACTTTGGTGGTGCAGAGGCAGATGTTATCTGTGTAATACTTAGGTCTGTTTGCAATACAAATGTGTACACACACACACACACACACACACACACACACACGGTGTGTTGTATATCTGTTCCAGTTATCACCGTTTTGAATGTCTTTAATGTTCAGAAAAACATTTTGTTAACAAAATTCTGTCTTTATTGCCTAATAAATTAAACATAACAGGCAAAAACATTACATTAAATATATTATATTACAGAACCATTATCAACTATTAGAACCATAACTTACATGTTACACACATAAAAAGGCTTCAAATGTATAAAACAAAAAAAAGACACAAGATCACAAACAAACAAATTAACTACAGCTGTTCTGATATTCCAGACCCCCCCCCTCACAAATCATCAGTGTCCCTATCATAACCAACAACAATATACAAGTGCATGAACAGGAATTAATTACAAATGATTACAATAATACAGTACCAATGCAATAATGAACGGGTACAACATGAACACAAGAAACTTCTGCTCGTTTTCAGCCCCAAGGTGGATCAGCTGCTGTGTCCTCCGGCGTCCCTGTGTGATACAGGACAGTATATGTAAAGCACGTAGTGATGTATCATAGACAGTTAAGATTAATATATACAGTCTATGCAATGTATACAGTTCATTCAAGGCAGAGAAATGCGGGACTGTTGTGCAAATCAACGTTAACGATTAGTGTTAGCATAGCAAGCTAGCAATTTTTAAAAGTTTCAGTTAAGAACATGGTTGCAAGTACATATGTACAGGACTGCATAGACCACAAAACAAGACTGTCGTAACTTTTAATTAATTATTTAAGCCGAAAATACTTACATTTATGGGTCTCTCTGGTCGATGCGGCAGCCTTTGTTGCCTGTTGCACCATGTATATCTACCCTCGGTAGCAAAAGAGGGAAGGGGTAAGGGGCAGGGGTAAGGCTGAATCTCATTTCTTATCTTACCCTACCCCTTACCCCTTCCCCTTGTTTTTGCGCGTTCACGCGGGACCTAGTCGTGTCCCAATACTTTTTGTGATCGAGGGATAAGGGGTGTATGGCCCTAGGAACCATAGACAGTGAAAGAAAAAATCTAGGGAGAACGCGAGCTTACTTGAAACCGAGGGGTAGAGATATACATGGTGCAACAGGCAACAATGGCTGCTGCATCGACCAGAGAGACCATAAATGTAAGTATTTTCGGCTTAAATAATTAATTTTACGACAGTCTTGTTTTGTGGTCTATGTAGTCCTGTACATATGTACTTGCAACCATGTTCTTAACTGAAACTTTTAAAAATCACTAGCTTGCTATGCTAACGCTAATCGCTAATCCCTGCAAAGGCCCAGCTTTCTACTGCATGCTATGCTCTGCTTGCTACCTACTACATCTGCTACGCCCTGTTTGCTACGCCCTACTACGCCCAGCTATGCCCTGCTTTCTAAGCCTTACTATGCCCCTGCGTGCTATGACCTACTACACCCTGCCATGCCCTTCTTGCTACGCCCTGAACTGCCACAACTATTATTTGTAGTCATAGTTGCATTGTCTTTGTTATTAATATAATTGCCACTGTTAATCATACCAACTGCTATAATTATTACGAATCATATTTCTCTATATCTGTATCAGTGTTTCTGTGTCCCAACCGGCAGCGGCAAATAGCCGCCCACCAGCCACCTGGGTCTGTCCGAGGTTACTGCCTAAAAGGATGTTTTTCCTTGCCACTGTTGCACTAAATGCTTGTTTCTGGGGAATGATTGGGTCTTTGTATGGTCTATATATGTATTGAATTGAATTGAAAGACACCCAGTAGCACTATTTTTCCCCAACCGCCCTACTGTGATGTGATTTGCTAGTCATATCCACAGTTTAAGGTTGGACACGGTTAGGATTATGGCAAAGCCAAGGAAGCTATTGGCTAAGAGGTCATGGTTAGGGTTAGAGCTGGCCCCCACATGGGTGAGCGAAAAAAAAAAAGTTTATCTGATCTTTTTTTATATGCCTGATTCTGTATGTACCTTGCATGTTAGCAGTTTCTCCACCAGAGGTCACACTCTGCACATTTTTTGGAATCGCAGAGGGCAAGGTATGAGAAATAGGCCTACAATATGCCTGCATGTGGTAATGATTCCAATCTCAGCTTTCTTTTGTCCTTACTGACTGAGCTCTCCAACATGCCAAAAGAAATGGAAATGGAAGTAGCCTCCACCCTTTTATAGCTAAATAAACTAAAACAAGCAAATGTGCTTGGATGTGGTTTTTAAACCACATCACATAATAATGTTTTATAGTCACCTCAGCTGTTTGCAGTTGGTGCTTTAATATTCCTGCTCGTTAACTGAACAGATTGGTTTCCCAACGTCTTCACATATAAGCCTATTCTGGTTAACATTTAGATCACCAGACAACCTCGGAGACTCTGGATGCCTGAGCAGCACTATCCCCGACAATAAACCTCTGCTGCGCTTATTACAGCCCTCTGCAGGTGTAATGTTGGACTGTGGTCAGGCCATAGGCTTAGTTAGACCACAGGAGACACACGGAGCGGACTATAAATAACCACATAATTAAAGGCGCTGACAGGGAACTGACATTGTGGTTAGAACAGTTTTCCCCTCAGCCCCCCCTTTGGTTAAAAGAAGTATCACTGCACTGCAACCCTAAAAACACTATTATATCCTTAGTGTTAAACTCAATTTCAACAAGGGCCACACTGGAACATAAGCATCACATCAAGGGCCAGACATGTCAAGTTTATTGACATGCTTTTATTTAAACAAAAAGTAAAATATTTGGGACTTTATAATTGCATGTCTAAAAGATGCTGAAAAAGATATGTAGATCTAAGAGGAGTCAGGTGATACTTCTCTGCAGATTTGTCACTACCAGTGGCACTTCTTACATGACTCATTTGTTTGATCCATTATTAATGTAAATCAAATACAATGATAAGTGCAGCTTTAAGTCTTACCTTCCGTTTTCATGGCCTCCACGATCTTCCTTTGGTCGTCCAGAGAATCCTGCTTGATGACCTTTGACCCCTTCTCAGTGGATGCTGTGTGAGGTTTTGGTCTGGTCTTTCGGGACTTTGGGGGGGCTCCAAATTGTAACACTCTGAAAAAATGCCATTCTGCACAATGTGTACTTTACATGTATGTACATTTAGCTGGAAATACAAGTATTTTTACTCAAGTAGAATTGTGGTAGTGCTACTTTTACTGAAAGAAATACTTCTTAATATACTTGAAAATGATCATTTGTATATCAATCACTCACCCTGTGTTGCCTTGAATTCTTGAAGAAAAATAATATGTTTTCGCACAAAGAACAAAGAATCCAAAAACTATCCAAAATAATTCTTGATGAATTGAACTAATAGAGGGTTGCATTTTTTTGGATTATTTGTTCACATTGGAGGCATGCTAGAAAAACAATGTTTTCTTCAAGAATAGAAGGTAACACACGGTGAGTAATTGATACCAATAGTTTGGCATTGTCAGACTTATCTCCACAGCGGTGGAATAAGGTCTGGCTACACCACAGATACATTCTAGGGTAGGAGAAAAAAACCACTCTGGCTTGTTTGCATTTCAGTAACCAATCACAATCATCCTGGGCTCATCCAGATGTTCTGTCAGGCTTATCCTGGCATAAATCGGTTGATCCAGTCTAAGATACAAATAATTATTTTGAGTATTTAAGTATTTTAGCCCCCCCCCTCCCCCGGAAACAAATCATTGCTTTTCTTGCAGCTACAAGGACAGTTGTGACCAGTATTGTACTTAAGTACAAATTTGAAATATACTTATACTTTACTTTAGGCTTTTCTTTTCATGCTACTTTATACTTCTACTTCATTCAATTTCAGAAGGAAAATTTTTACTTTAATCTGACAGCTTTAGTTACCAGTTACTTTACAGACTAAGATTTATTACACATAAAGTACAAGTAATTTAAACTTCCCAAAATTATATAGGCAACACAAGAACAACACAGAACTGTTTTGTCTCCAGTTTCTAAAATGTGAGGATTTTTTCTGCATTGAGTATTGAGTATATATTTTTTTCCTGATGATACTTACATGTACTGTAGCTACATTTTCAATGCAGGACTTTTACTTGTAACAGAGTATTTTAGTTTTACAGTGTGGTATTGGTACTACTTTTACTTAGTAAGGATCTGAATACTTCTTCCACCACTGGTTGTGACTTAATTTGAACATCCTAAAGTAGGCAAAACTCTCCCCAGCAGTCATCCATTATCCTGACAGCAGGCTGAAGCCACGCCCCTTTTACAACGTCAGAGGAGGAGTAGTTATAAATCCGTTTAAATGACTGAAGATAACTTACTTCTGTTCGCTGTTCGCGGTAGTACGGCTCTTTTCAGGGACAAAGACAGGAGCTGTACCGGGAGTGGATGGTGAGAGATGTGACTGGCTGTCAGTAAGCTGTCGGTGTCCGTTCACAGCCACAGCCATAAAGCTTTGTAAATGGGAAAAGAGAGAAGAGGAGCTTAGCACTACTCGGGTTTTCACCACACAGACAAACCGGCGCGTGGAGAATATACTGGAGCATCTGAGAAGTTCACGGCTCTTTCTGTAACGTCCGACTTTCCTGTACTTGAGCTGAATGCGAGGGAAGCTATCAACCGCCGCTGTTTCATCAACTATCCCCCCCAACGAGTTCCCAGTTCACGGTTATAAGGTGAGTTGTGGCGCACCTTTACTTCCCACATATTAATAAACCGACTTGCTTGTTTTGTAGCCTCTTCCAGTTCTTATATCTTTGGAAAAGCACATCTTAGCTAACGTATTATAGTCATAGTATTAATCCTCCTGTTGTCCTCGGGTCAAATTTGACCCCTTTAAAAAAATAGGTCGTCATAGTATTAACCCGCCTGTTGTCCTCGGGTCAAATTTGACCCCTTTAAAAAAATGTCTATATCTGAAATATGGGTTTCTTTTTAACCAAATTACCACAAAAATATAGATTGGAATCCATACAACGCTCTTTGCAAATAATATTGATCACTTTCCTCTGATCTTAACTATTAGTTTTTTTTAACTCAAATATTAGGTATTATTCTATCTAAATGAGGGTTATTGACCATGAATTCCAAAAAGTACTGTAAAACTAGTGGTAGGTGGAGTTAGTGAAAACTAAAAAAAAAAGTCTGAAAAAGGGACAATAATGTCCGTTTTTGACCCAGGAGGACAACACAAGGGTATTAACGACTTTAGGCTACTTTTGGCTAACTAGAAAGACACAAGGTAGCCTAGACAGTAGAAATAATGGTAATACTTTATAATAAAAGATTAAAAACTAAAGTTAATGGTGGTTTTAGGCTACTGTTAATAAACAACAACATGATAATGAATCTTGTTCACTAGTTATTAATGGTATAATGTATGTCATTGTAACAGTTTATTGTTGCACACATCATAACATTTTATATATCTTGTTGAGCAAATGATTTGTGAACCTTTCAATCGTTTGTAAACCACCAATAAACCTTATTTAGATGCTTTCATAAAGTTGAAGCTGATGATCACAGTAGCCTACCTTGTTAAATGTTTATGAATACTTTGTAAAGCATATATAAACATGATTTAGAATAGCTAATATCCATGCACAAGTAATCAATAATCATTTATAGATCACCAAAAATTTAATGTTACTTGATGCTTTTTACCCGCTTATTACTAATCATTAACTAATTATTATAAACAGAAGTTACAACTTGGTAATAGCATCCAAATGTTTATAGATGGTTTATAAGACAATTAACATTGACACAGTATTAACAATTTATCTAAATGTGTAAACTAAATTATATTACTCTAAACTAATGATAAAATAAATTATAATAACGCGTAAACATTATAAATCTTCATTTCATTGTTTGTTAACAGTAAAATAACTATTAACTGACTAACTATCAAATCACCATTTATTAGTGATGGTTATTACGTGTTACCAGAAGTTGTTAATTTTAAATATGAATAATTTTGCTCCAGTGCATGCAGCCTGCTTTGCTTTGCGTGGGTCTTCAGCACTAAAAGGGCATCTTTAGAATGTGACTGAGAACACAGGAACACGTGCCCTTAGTGTTGATTAAAAAGAGTATACCATATTATAGGGCTGGGCGATATGGAGAAAATCAAATATCACGATATTTTTGACCAATACCTCGATATCGATACCGCGATATTGTAGTGTTGATTACTGCTGCTTTCACAAAATATTTACACAATGAGATTTCTGATAAAAAATCATCGTTAATGTGGATATAATGACTAAGTGGGTAAAGGATGATAATAATAGAACATTTCCAACAGTCTGGTAAGTTCAGAAAATGACATCACTTTACTGTAATGCAGCCTTTAAAACCAAGAAAAGACTTTTTCCATATTACAATATCCAAAATCTAAGACATTATTTAGTCTCATATCACAATATCCATATGATATCGATATAAATTGCCCAGCTCTACCATATTACTCAAACAGCATGTCTTTCTCAAAAGACAGAAACTGACCGTAGCTCAGTGCAGTGCCAGTCGGACCATCACTCTCTTTAGTCCTGGCGGTTGTCAGTCATGTGCACTTAGTAGGGCTCGGACCATATGCTTCATACGATTCTAGAAGTATTGTAATTCAATAGTATTGAGATTTTCTTTTCTTTCTTTAACAAAATCAACGGTTGAACAATTGATTGAATTGTTTTCTAAAACAAATGCGCTTCACAAGTCAGTCAGTCAACATTTATTTCATTTGTAAAGAAGTACATAACCAGGGTTTTCTGCTTTCGGTCTGTTTTGCTGGAAACGGATATGATGTACAGTAGTCGTCTAAAATATTTAGGTGAATCATTGGTAAAAAAATCAATAAATGCAAAAATATTGATTGGGGAAAATCGGTTTTATAAATCGTTAATCGATACATATGATTTTTGAAATTTTTGATCCTTCACACAAGTTGTGCAGTATAATTCCAGTTTATCCAGTCCTATGCCTTATACCTCCCAAAACGCATGCATTTTCTCTAAAACCCTATTTATTAGAACACCTTTGCTACATGTAATTTAATACATGTATAAAACTCATTGTCTGCTTCAACACACTGACCAGCCATCATCCTGGAAACCAGAAAAGCCCAGCATGCCTAAAGAATCAGAGATTCTCTACTCAATGTGATAAATGATTAGATAGAGCATGCCAAAGGATGACTATACTACACTCTGACTAAAAAGTGGAGAGGGTCACACAATGCCATGGCCTCAAATGACCTCTAATCAAACAAGCCTGTGTCCAAAAATAGGCGTGTTAATGGAAACAGAAAGCATATACCCTTACACCCATGTCTTTTTATACTAATGGTGATAGTACTGTTGTCATGGAGTCCATGAGAACATTACAATACAATAGTTATTCCTGTGTGAGAGGCATCAGTCAGTTGCATTCACTTTAGGGAAAATTTGCCATTATTGGCTATGTCAGCCTGAAACTGCATACAATTAATCGGTGTGTCAGATTGCAGTAGATTTGTGTTTCATTAGCTCCTGTTTCATCAGTCAGTGTATTACCAAGGCAGAACACAAGCAGTTGCTTGTTCACTAGCTTTTGTTTTGGGTGGGAAGGGTTCAAGTGGTTAACAAAGAACAAACATCGGGTTTTACGTCACGTTTCACGTATCAAGCTGTCAGTGTCCTGTCTAATAAAGATCTAAAATGCCCCCAAAAAATAACTTTAAAAAACAAAGAATATGTCAACTTGGATATACCAAGCAAACGTTTCTTCACTTTAGTGGAGTTGAGTGGATAGCTGACAAGAACATCACAACTCTTGTGTTAAAAAAAGGTTGAGGAAAAAAAGTTTAATCATAACTTTAGGCTTTTTTATGTGTACCCTTCACAATAAAAGCCAAGCTTAAATTCACTTAGAGCATTTTGCTAAAATGAAACTATGGGTGTCACTTCTCAAGCTGTCCTTTATAACATAGGCCCAAAACGCCCAAAAAGTTATCAAAAAAAAAACAATATGTCAACTTTTTGGATATGTGTATCTCAGGGGAGTGGCAGAAAAAAACAGTTTATACAGGAAGTCACAAACATTTATTAGATCCTAACTGAATACAATTGTATTTATTAAGTTATCCAGCTTTTACTTAATCACAGTAATAATAATAGTTGCTGAAATCGTAGCCTAGCCCTGAATATTTTCTGGTCTTGTATTTTAATGTAGCAGAGCGGAACTTTACGAGACTTTAGAGAAACTTTAGAGTTTTGTGTCATCGGGCTAGTCTGGCCATCACCAGACCAAGCCAAGCTAAATAGATATGAGATTGAGCGTTGGTTCTGGGGAGTCTGCTCTGTATTTTCTCTGCACAAGAGGCGGGACCAACGGGCATAGTTCAAATGACTCTGTACGCAATTGGTTAGTCCTTCAACCAATCAGACCAACAATCCGGGTGACTTTGATGGCGTTTGGTGGCCGTTTGGTTGAATGTAAACAGGCGCTGCTTGGTCGCTTCTCTATGGTCGTCGTTAAACCCGCCAATAGCACGGCAGGTAGATACGCCAGTTTGTGATTGGTTCCCGCAAAATTGTGAACTGAAGCAGGAGAATAAACGTGCAGGTCTCCAGACCGAGCTGCAGGGCCAAATCAAATTGCCAGCAGAGTAAGCAGGCTTACCCAGTCTATCATCAGACCACTTTGCAAACTAAAATTGTTGGATGCAGCCCCAATAATTTTGCTGCGTGAAAGACAATGAAAATAAAGACAAAAGTCAATATCATCAGCAAAATGTACTTAAAGTATCAAAAGTAAAAGTAGAGTGCTGATCTGTGGTTTTTCTCCTTTCACGCTTTGAGAAATTCCTACTTCTGAAACACATCAGTCCTAAAGTAAAATGAACTTTACTGAAAATGATTTTTAAACATTTTTGTCAAAAAAGACTTGACATGTAGACAGCAGAAAAGGGGTTGTAGAATAAAGATAATTTTGGAGTTGGAATGTAATGTAGTCACAAGTGTTGCTTATAAAAGCTATATTAGGAGAAGGTTCTCCGAGAATGAATGCATTTCAAACCATGATCCATATATGGAGAGTTTTTACATTGGAGGAGGATCAATTAATCCTTTCCACACTAGAAGTGTATAGTCTTTATTTTCTCTTAATATTCTAAAGGTAGTCCTCTTTGTGATATTTAAAGTAGGTTGATTTAGCATGGTCTTATTTATAGTTTGAAATCATAAGAGAAGTTATCTCAGGACACTCGGACACACACAGATAGAGTAGGTCACACTTTAATTTACAGAGACCCAACCATTCCCCCCAGGAGGAAGCATTTGGTGTGACAGCGGCGAGGAAAAACTTCCTTTAAACAGGCAGAAACCTCAGGTAGCTCCTGGCTCTTGGTGGGCGGCCATCTGTCTCAGAGAGAGAGAGAGAGAGAGAGAGAGAGAGAGAGAGAGAGAGAGAGAGAGAGAGAGAGAGAGAGAGAGAGAGAGAGAGAGAGAGAGAGAGAGAGAGAGAGAGAGAGAGAGAGAGAGAGAGAGAGAGAGAGAGAGAAAAATGTAGTTGTGTACTCTATTGGGTTCTTACATTATTCTTACCTATCCCAGTCAGATTTAACAGAAGAATGACATGACCTACTTATTTTTAACTTTCCAACCTCTGGATAGTCCCAAACTTAGTTCACAATATACATTATCTGTAAAAAGACTGAAGGAAACTAAGGCACTCAAGAGGGTAAAAATTGAAATGCTTTTAATTTCTTCATCGCTAAATCATTAAAACATGCCACTGCATTTCAGTCATTAGTGGGTAACTAGTGTTTATTTTTCAACTTGGACCCTATTTTCATATGTTTATGTTTACGGAAAGGATTTCTAAGGTGGTCAGCCTTTCTGTTAAAAACTAAGAACCTTTTTTTAAACATATTTGCATCCATAAACCAGACTATAAAAATAAAACTATAAAAAGCTGTTTTGGGTCGTCTTTCAACTTTTCCAACCATCATAACTCTAGTTTTGGTTGAAATAAACACATAGTTTACCAATTTACATTTGCAAATATGTTGGCTCTATACACGCTCAAAGTATTGCTTTTTTAAAGGTGGGCGGGGTTAACCTATCATTAGACCACTTTACAAACTAAAACTGAAAAGTCTATCTCTGAAGGGATCCTTTCCATAATGTTGTCATACACTTAAAATATTAATCTGAGCCTGTCAGCTGCAAAATGAGCACTAGTGAAGGTAAATACAAGCTGGACAATTGCTCTATTAACTTACATTGTAGCGTGTTTCCCCACTGCCGACTGCAGCGATCTCGCTAAATACTGGACCAATGTCAAAGTGACTGATGGAAACTAATGTTTCCATCAGTCACTTAGACAAAAAAACAGGAAAATAGGGTGAAAACATGGTAGTTACCCTTTAAGGCCTTCATCAGGGTAAGTACAAAATGGTCGCCTTTCTTATAGCTCATTGGCAAGTGATCACATAGTGAATGTGTATAGGTAAAAAGTCACACGCTTGGTGTCAACAGGTAAAGTCACATGACAAACCATGTTAAGCAGTGGAAATTTGCATTTTAACTGGATAAGAATTGTATCACAGAGCTATTTGGCCGATGTCTTGAAACGTCTTAAAGTGTTTGTCAATTGCTGCTCCTCTGCAATTAGTTTAACACATGTCCAAGAATATTTAACTTTTTATTAAGGAAATGTTTGAGGTTTCACTGTTAGCGTACATGTTGTATTTAGGATTCAATAATTAAGGCCTCTTATCCTCTTTGGCTGAACCTTGACTGCTGTATCGTCCCCTTAAAGGGAACATTCGCTAACTTTAATGGGGATGTCCAATCAGTATTGAGGGTATATGGTTTTTACATATAATTTGGTACAAATGTTATGGTGTGAAAAATAAGTGGTGCAAATGACTGTTTGCTAAGCCTCACCTCCCTTAGTTACCCATCTTTGTCATTGAAGAAATAAATTCCCCAGTGTGTGCTATATTAAGCTTAAGGTTGTTAAAAAAGCAGCTTAAAACGCCATATTATATAGCATTTTCAGGTTCCTACTTGTATTTTGTGTTTGTCCTAGAACATGTTTACATGCTTTTAATGTTCCAAAATACTTTATTTTCTCATCCTGCCCATGGCTGCTGCACCTGTATTCACCCTCTGTATGAGACGCTCTGTTGGAGCGCCTGTCTCTTTAAACCCCGTGTCATAAAAGCCCAGTCTGCTCTGATTGGTCAGCTTTCCTTACAGTCAGTGGTGTCACTCCCCAATCTAAGTCTAGTGCAGATTTGAGTCATGCATGCTTCACTTTGCTACAAGTAGCCTACAAGATGCTAACAAGAGACTTCTGTAATGTCAACACAGTAAAAATGGACCTACTTAACCAAGTTGGTTCACTGCTGGCTACAAGTTAGCGTCAAACACAACAAAGGTTGTCGGTTGAATGGCGTTTTGAGCTAATGTTAGCAATTAAACAGCCATAGATAGCTAAACATTTTTTAAATGACTGATTGCTAGCTTGTAGCTAAGCTAGCAATCAAACACAACAAAGGCTGACACTTGAATGGCGTTTTGAGCTAACGTTAGCAATCAAACAATCATAGATAGTTACAATGCTTTTGAAAAGATTCCCATCGTCTGTTATTGCTTGTAATGAGAAATGTTTCTTTATTTCATGGATTTCCCAAATTTCAGTATGAAACCGTTTAAATCTGAGCATAGTACTCACCTCTGTACTCGTCTCACATTGGGCAGGTGGCTTCAACGGTCAGACTTTGTACCATGAAAAACACCAATAAAGGGCTCATAAATAAATGATTACACAACATACACATTTCAGCATAAATGTGACCCAAAATTGGGGAGAAATTAACATTGGCAGCCAAGATTACATATTTTCTTGCCGTTAGCATGCAGCTACTATAGTTAGCAGTGGACAGTTATAGAATATAGTAGCACTTTCTACCATTAGAAATTGCAGGTAAAGGTTTTTAAACTAAATACTATCCAACTGGATATGTTTCAGTGGTAATGTGACTCAAAATTGAGGAGAAATTAACAACATTTTAACAACTTCTCTGGTGTTGTAGCTTGTAGCTACAGTACTTGTGGCCCGGGTTTGACATGAGGCCCCATTTAAAAAAATAAATAAATAAAAAAAAGCCCTAAAGATATCTTAAAAGAAAAAAAGCATATTTTTTTCACACCATATCCCTATAAAGATGACGTTGAAAATGGCTAAAAATTCCCTTTAACACTTCATTAGATGTGTCTAAGCATGGGACACCCAGACCGCTTCTAGCAACCAGCTTCAAGTGTTCGTATCCATATAGATGCCAGTGAAAACTGCAAGTGATTGACAACAGGAGAGACAAACTGCAAGGTAAAAAAATGTTTTCACATCGGTGAATGACTTGTTGGATCCATCTAAAATTGCTCTCACTTTATTTTACTGGGGTGGAAGCTGTGTATTATGCAGACTCTGCCTGCTTATTGATTTCATGGCTCATGATGTGCGCCAAAGGAATCTGGCACTGAAAACAGGAAATAGATGGGGGGGGGGGAAACAAGTCCATTGAGGGTGACCTAAGACATCCTGTGTTCTCAGTATAAATCTAGTTGAACAACGAGTGATTTGACGATAGTGATTTGCTCCTGATTGTAACAGTGCTCTGAATATGCTAGTATTCTGATGTCACAGCTGGCTAGAGTGAGTTGAAACAATGAAGTTCCACTAGCTTCTCTAACGCCATGCATGTCTCAGTAAATATCTCTATTTATAATATTCACAAAAACTTGGCCAACTTTAAGCTCTTTCTGCTGTCTATCAACTTCTCTTCTGCATTTATTCCACACATCTGAGCTATTCATGGCTTCTGGACTCGCTCATGGACCCTTTTGAGCCCGCAAATGTCTATGGCTGATGGGAAATGCTATTTGTTAAATTCCACTAAAGACAGAAATATTAAATCCAGACATATGTAAACCACATGACATACTGTTGAGCTATGTTCCAAATGACATATTTTTGTAGTTATTCAGGTTATTATTTGCACAAAATGAATTAGTAAATGGGATTTTGAATGAAATTTCCCTACTTCTGGAACAGAACCCACTTTCTATTCACCAAAGCAACAACCAGTGGAAAGTTGATACATTTAGAATATTTATACAATAACAATATTATAAGTATGCATGAATGATTCAGGAGACTCTTTGGTTCTGTATACATGTTGAGAATTTACTTGTGATGAGTAATGAGTAACAAAAAAAAAAAATACATAATGACTACACAACAACATCATTTAGAAAGTGATACCTATTATTTACATGTTAAACCAACCAGACTAGAAGGTGATACAGATAAAGTGTAGTTGTGATTTGTCAAGTAAATCTGGTTGCTTTGTGAAATAAAATGTATGGTTCAGCACATAAAGAACCCGATTAACGTTAACCAAAGCTGAAATATCGTATTTACATCTTAACCTTAAAACTATACTGCGCGTGGTGGAGGAGCTGTAGGCCGTTGGTCTGCCTGTGTGCTATAAAATTACAGTGATCAGTGATTGGAAAAAAAACATAACTCTGAACCTATGTCTGGGAAACACAGATGTTGAAATATGTATTTCAAATAGGAACTTACTGAGGGAAACATGCTTCCTTAACTAGCAGCTCTGCCCACTTTACTGCTGTATTTTTTAGTTAGGTAGGCTCGTTGTAGGTATATCTATCTGATAGAAGTTGCTTTGTTTCATTGTGAACTCAGATAATTAAGTACAATAAATACAAATTGTACTTAATGCTATATTTGGAAAAGCACAATTAAAGTCTTACACTGTAAGTATTAAGTAAAGAAAAAAAGTACCAGTAGTATCTCACATTATTGCACAGGTTTATTTGATATTTGATGCAGTCAAGTTCGGCTGTTTCTTCATTCATTGGTGGACATTTATGGCCTTCAATTTGGCCAAAATTCATTGCACGCTGCTCAGTTGTTCATGTGTTCACACAGTCCTTGTCAACTCATTTAATTGGAACACTGTCAAGTGTGCAAAATGGATTTGCATTTACTGAAGTGGACGTCCTGGTCATGATTGGGTTTTGGGATATCCCAGTTACGTGTTTGTGCATGTCACCATCATATCCTGGTCTTAAAATCATAGACAAGCCTTTATCCTGGTTTTAAAAAGCCAAATATGCTGGCTGGACTACTCTAATAAAAAAACAGGATGCTGTGGCATGTAAATAGTAGTCGCGAAAAACAAAAAATATGATTCAATTTTCAATTCTATTTTATTTATAGTATCAATTCATAACAAGTGTTATCTCGAGACACTTTGCAGATAGATTAGGTCTAGACCACATTCCATAATTTACAAGACCCAACAGTTCTTGTTGTTCCCTCCAGAGCAAGCGACAGTGCGACAGTGGCGAGGAAAAACTCCCTTTTAGGCAGAAACCTCGGACAGACCCAGGCTCTTGGTAGGCGGTGTCTGACGGGGTTAGATGATGATGATGATAAATGGATTTTTTTTAAATCAACAAGCTGAAATAAATTCTAAGTGAAAGTGTGCCCCCAGTCCTGCAGAGGGTCAATATTACTGTTGCTCCTGTCTTCCATTACTGCTGAGCATATGACAAAGGCAAATCATGTTCAGCAGTAAATTCTCTAGCAAGTGAACTACACTGGGATCATCCTTAACAGCTGATGAAACTCAGCGGTACAGAAATGAAAGAAAGTGGTTGAGATGTCAAATCAAACACGACCTAAATGTATTCATAATACATTCCAAATGTGAACACTTATGTGCGAGACACTTTTATTCAGCCACTGAGGAAGAGACAGACAAAAAGTGGAAACTTGCATCACCACAACACAAAAAAACACAAAATAACAAGCAACCACTATAAGCAGCCTGGATGCCATATACAGGAATATAAAAAGCCAGATTCTTTTATGGTTAAGGAAATAAGGAAAAGACGTTTTTAAGGGCAGTGTTTTCCGCAGAGTCTGAAAAAGTCTAAAGAAGTCTATCAAATTTCAAAATCAAAATTTTAGGCCTTCAAACTTAAATTTGCTTAAAAGTAAAGTATTGTGATCTGGGACTTAAATAATTTCAAACAGGTCTTAATTTTCCTGCGTCCATGCAACGCTATTTCTAATGCTCATTGAAATGTTTTTCATTTATTCCATGGTTTTGTAGTTCTTCCTTTCGCTATAGTCCAAATATAATCCTCACCATTTTAATAAGTTGATTTACTTTGCAATATTTTTGTGACTGCATGGCATTGTATTTTTCTGTTTTGATAAAGGTCTTACATTTTATTTATAAAGGTCTTAAAGTCTTAAATTAAAAACCTGCAGAAGCCCTGTAAGAGAGATGTTGGTTTATTGTTAAAGTTATTTTAAGTTTTGCCCATGGTTTGAGCTGTTGTTGTAAATTTGCACTGTGAGCGTTGAAAAAGGACACACAATTATGCTGCGTTCCAGGTAACCCGTAACTCGTGTTTTCCACGACCTTCTACCTGTAGAAGTGCCATGGAACGGCAGTCAAACCTGTTACTTACTACACGTGAACTCGTACCAGATTGTTGTAGTCCCAGTTACAGTTTTGAGGTCTCTCACACACACACACACACACACACACACACACACACACAATGGCAACCCCTGTTGATGCTGTACAGATGCCGGTGATTAACAGTGAGAAACAGAAACTACACATACGATTATACGGTTATTTTTATTAAATGAAGCCCAAAATATGTTGCCGACTAGAAATCGCTAGTATCAGCTAGTGGCTAGCTAACATCAACGTTAGGTAGCCGCTAGCTAATGCTAACGCTAGCTAGAAGGGTTTCTTGTGACTTTGCCTTGAGAGCTACCAAGTCGTGAGTTGTGACTTGAAGTCGTAACTTACGGGCTAAAAACTGTAGCATGAGAAACACCTTAAAGTTATTTCAGCCTCTAAAATAAGAATGTAATGCTGTAATGCTATTTTGGGAACACCAGGATTCAATGGTTTAAGTTGTGAAGTAGTTCCCTTTTCAAATCATTGAATAAGCCTTCACTATTATGAAGGTTTGGTCCTGGTGCATGAGGCTTTTGGTGGTTTTAATGCTGCCCTAACATGGTGTTCCTGTGGCTGATTAGAGCCAGGTGTCTACTCTAGAAAATGAGGGCATTGAGGCCAGCCTGCTTCACTGCAGAGGACCAGCTGCTGCAATCTCAAATAATCTTGTGGGAAGGCTAGTCGTAAAGCTAAACATGCCCTTGCTGAAATAAGACGCTCTGGAGGACAAATTGTGCTGCTGTTGCTCATTCGGAAAATGAAATCTAGCCCTGCAATTATTTTCTGTTGTTGTTGGCGCTAATTATAAATCACGGAAGAGGCAGCGCTGCTGACTCATTGCTGAGCAGCACACACTGCTATGGTTGTACTCAGTGTGATTCAAAAGCAATATTATTCCCAGCTGTGCATGAAATCAGTTCAGTTTTGTAATGAAAATGAAGAAAGGAGAAATACAGTAAGCGTTGCCTGATGGCATATGTGTAACACTATTTCTACCAACAGTTATAACAACATTGTTCATATCCATTTTTTAAACTGTTTTACAATAACTTTATTTTTAAATCTGAATCAAATGAACTATATTTCCAAAAAGGGTAGGCTTCTGCATTCTGTCATAGAGCAGCCATGCTGCACAGCTTCAGAGAGCCTCCTCCTTATCAAGATATTATCAAGTTAAAATAAGAGGCATTTGCAGTATTTGTGCGTGTTTGTAAAAGGCTTTTTACCCCCCATGTAAAGAGCCCCAAGCCTTTTTACTTGGAAATTTCTAAACCAATCAATAAGATCTCGTGCCAACAGCCACATTTGGGAAAACAGGACTGTGGTCCTGTCTACATTCTCAGCACAGTAAATGTACTGAGGATGAGATGGGATAACTTGAATGACCTCTTGGCTTTCTTCTAAAGTGTTCCCTCAAAGAAAGCTCTTCACACAGGCGTGGTCACACTGACTGAAGAACAGCACACAGATCCAACATGGCTGTAAGCCGAGATGTTTAAGTTAAGGGTTAGACGCTTACATTTTAAAACCCTGGACCCACGGGCTACTAAGTAAATTTTTCCTTTATCGCATGTAGCTAAACTAGCCAATCAGATGCTAGCAGAACGTAGACTCAGGTAAATGTGAGGAAAACCATGTGAGGTTGTAAATAATTAGACATAAATATGCATACACTGACTGTTTAAACACAAATGTGCGAATAGTTAACTGTGCCCACATTATAAATACACTTTGGTAAATTAACTAAAATATACAAATTAACTTTAAATCTTACACATCTATTTTAACCATACTTTTTGCTAACTATTAAAACCATTCATTTATTCAAGTCAACAAAATATGTTTATTCCTCAGATAGAAGTAGGAGACTGTGGTCCCTTCAAATTAAAAAACGATGCTATGAGGTGCTGTCCTGTATGATGGGATATATTTACAGGTGTTAAAACAGGTGTTGATGTCCTTCAGGTTGTGATTATATTATCTCTCTTTGTAGGAATGCTGTATGATAGAAGATATCTCCTACGAACGATTTGGAAAAAATATCTAATTGCAAAGATTATTTACAATAAGGATGCAATTGCAATATGTTTTACAATATTGAAGAATGATCATTATTCCCATTTTCATTTCAAAATATATTAAAATAATTGTGGTGTGTTTTTTTTGGAGCTGTATCAAACAAAGATTCTTTTCTTAAGTACTATGTTGAATAGGATTTGTAGGCCGAGACATATTGCGACTCCTGCACTTTGGATATTGCACTAGTCCATTTGTGATTACGATAAAGTTTGGAATAATTGTTTAGCCTAAATATCTACAGGTGTTGATATCTTAAGGGTGTAATCATAGGCTGCAGTCTGTCTGTGTAAATCCTGTATAAGCTGTAGGTGTTTTCAACAGATTACGCTAAAAACCTATAACACCAAAGTTAGAGTCAACTACTGGATTGCGTGTGAAGGGGGGGGGGGGGAGTTCAAGCTTTTGTACCCAGGGGCTTCTGCATCCTTAATCCGTGCCATTGGGCCACAGTTAATGTTGAACCCTGGGGGTTCTGTACATGTTGATTACTCATTCAAATCATTTATTAAGCAAAAGTGTTGGGCATTTACATTGTATCTTTTCCAATGTGATGAATTGCTACTTCTCAGGTTTGAATGCAACCCGAGGCTCTCTCCCCCGTTTCCTGTCTCTCTTCAGCTGTTCTAAATAAAGGAAAATATCAAATGACTTATTTTCTAATGGGACACAAACCCCGGTATCCTGGATGAAAGTCCTGTGTTTGTTTGACACATCCACAACCCCAACCTGTCGCCTTACTTTGGAATTTGGTGCTCTATTTTGTCACCTTACTGCTTAATATTTACAGAAGACCACTAGAGGGCGCTAACACTATATATGTTAATATAAGTCGTAATCGCTGCTTGAAGTCTAAAAAAAAAGACATTTAAAGAACAATTAACAATCAAACGATTGCGTTGCGCCCCCCCCAGTTGGTTAACTTTGAGACAAGATCATTTTGTAAAATGTTACAGCCTGCCATGTTGTGTTCCTTTTTCTATACAGTACTGGCAAAATGAGTCAGCTGTGGGTGCATTTCAACTGATCAGCAACATCAGGGGGCAGCTCTTCAATTAATACAAAAAACGGTAGTAACGAGACCAAATAAGAACGAAAATTGACTTTACGCTACACTCGACAGCAGGTAGCGTTAGCCTACCTTTAGCTAGCAGCTGGATTAAATACAGTTAAAATGGTGACGGCTAACGCTGAACAGTGTAAAGTGTGACTGTATTACACTGTAGAGCAGTGTTTCTCAAATGGGGTACAAGGGGTACTTTGGAGGACTGCACGGGGTATGTTCCGTCTTCTTTTAAGGTTTTAGTCACTTTTTTAAAGTTTTTGTCGCTTCTTTTCACTTTTTTGACCGGTCTTCTTTTATTCTCCAAGTTTGAAGATTTGTTGCTTTTTTCAAAAAACATTTCTGCCTTCATCAAGGTTTTGGTCACTTTTTTCAAAGTTTGTCATCCTTCTTTCTACTGTTTTTTTTTTTTTTTTTTTTACAAGTGAGTCACTTTTTACAAAGTTTTTGTTGCTGGTTTCTATGTTTTTGATACTATTTGCCACCTATTATTGCCTTACTTCTTTTTTTCTACTGAACTTTTTTAAAGTTTTTGTTGCCTTTTTTTCATTAGCATTTAAATGTTTTTCAGTTAAATGGCTGGTCAGGGGGTACATGGCTTAAAAACATAATTGAAATGGGGTACATTATTGAAAAAAGTTTTAGAACCACTGCTGCAGGAAGATTTCAACACCGAAATTAACAACACGGACGATGCATTCCCTTAAAACAGGTAGCCTCGTGGTGCATTCAAAGTTGTTGTAAAATACCCTTTTCCCATCTGGTGGTTGTTTTTGTTGATCAACAGCAATATACTGGTGAAATAAGTAATTGGTATAAATTATAGTTTTTACATTATTATTATTATCATTAATTTTGACCATATGGCCTAAGCAATAAACAAGCCATTCTTTAATAACGTTCTTTTAACATTCTTTAACTTTATTAAGAAGTATCGGTTCAGGCACCGTTTAAAAGTATCACTTTAGCACCAAGATCTATCTAAAAACCTTAGGAACAAAAATAAAAACGTCAACTACAACATGCGTGCCACGCACACACACTCACACGTGTGTGTGTGGATAGAGACATTAATTTCAGAAAAGTAAGCAATTTGGAGCTGCTCAATCAGGGATCCACTGTATTTAACTATTTCTATTGAATATTTCCACTGTCCTGACTCAACTGTTTGTCTTCTCTTCTTAGGTTGCTATGGTGAACAGCAGGGTGGAGGCACCCACAGTGGCAGTGATGGGCGGTGGCGGGGGGACAGGGGGCAGGTTGTGCGCAGGATGTGGAGGTCGAATCGCAGACCTTCCTGCTCTTCTCCATGGAGCGGTACTGGCACACACGATGCCTCAAGTGCTCCTGCTGCCATGCTCAGCTGGGCGAGTACAGCAGCACCTGCTACAGCAAAGGAGGCATGATCCTGTGTAAGAACGACTACATCAGGTAAGCCCTGATGATCTTTGTAGACAGTGGTCTATAAAATGTCCGAACATAGTGGAAAATGTCCATCACAAAAAGGTGATGTCTTCAACAGTCAAAAACACAAAGATATTCGGTTTGCTGTCACATAATACAAAGAAAACCTGCCTATGCATACAGTTGAGAACCTGGAACTAGGTAATGTTAAAATACCATAAACTATGAATCAATTATCAAAGTAGTTGATGAGTCATTTTCTGTCAATTAACTAATTGAATAATGACTCATTGTTTCAGCCTTACAGCGTTACGTGTCTGAACTAAGTGTAGTAACCCGTGAATCTGTTTTCTGAATTTGGAAAGTGAGAATAATGCTTACATGCATGCGGAATTGTCTTCTAGTTTGAAGTACAAAGTATAACGTCAAACCAATGCGGAAGTGCCTTAAACCTGCATTCTATCTCATTTCCAGCAGGCGCCTTCACTGGAATCTGTTTCTATAGAAGTTTATGAAAAAACAAATATCCTCCCTCTGTCTCCCCTTTCCGGTCATCAAACTATCCTATCACCGTGAAAGCCCAGACAATAGTCCTAAAAAAATTAAATACAAAAATAAGTTTGTTGCATGCAAATTAGTTTGCTTACGTCTGTCAAATGTTGATCAAATGATAACCTGCAGCTTCACCAAGCTATGACAGGCAAGGTTGTGCTGCTAAAAAGGAGAAAGGAAGACCGAAGTAGTGCTACAACATGCGAACAATGGACACACACTGCAGGATATATACAGTATGCAGCCAATCAGAATTCTGGAAACATGCTTGTTCTCAAAAACAAATAACCCTGTTCAGCCTTTCCTTTCTCTGCAGCACTGTTTCATTTTGCCTTCTAAGTGAAGTTGAATAAGTGACATTTATTGTCTATGACTGAGATAAACACAGCAGGGGAGGGGGGCAGCCAACAAATTACAGTTAGTCATCATAAGAGAGTAGTTCTGAAATTCAAAGCAAATGATGAAGGTCAGGGTAAAAATGCTGTAGTAAATAATGGTAAACATTAGGGTTGCAACTAACAGTTCTTTCCGTCGTCAATTGATCCGTTGATTATTTTACCGATTCATAGACTAGCCCAATCCTCAAATGTCTTGATTTGTCCACAACTCAAGATTCAAAGGTAGTTTACTGTCACAGTGGAGAGAAGAAACTAGAACATATTCACATTTAAAAAGCTTGAATCAGAGAATGTGTTCATTTATGATCATGAATGACTCAAACCAATTAATGGATAATCAAAATAAAGTAGTTTAAGCAGATTCATTTAGTAGTTGAAAACTAGTACCTTAACTAATCTGTGCAGCTCTAGTAAACATGTGTATCTTGTGCTTGTGTTTCGCTCTTTGTAGACAGTGTGGCAGTTAGTGGCTATGTAGTCTCGCATTGCCAGACCTTCCTCCACAGTGCTGCAGTGGAGGAAGGTCGGAACGGACATCAGAATAGAGTGACACCCAGTGGAATTTCCGGCAGAACAAGAGCAAGCCCAGAAGTGGAACGTCATGGATATAGACTAGTGTCTATGAGGCAGATTGGTGTAACACAGATGGGGATTGTGTGGGTGCTCACATCTTCGGGGCAACTGCTGGGCTGGATGTTTGAAAGCTGCAGCTCAGGCCTGCTGAGACACAGCAGACTTTGTATATCAGGCCAGTAAAAATATACAGTGGCTTTTAGGGCCTCTCTCATGGAATAAATAAAGTTATTACTGTTGTTACTACACCTAGATTTACAAAAAGATATACTGTTCAACAGTCAACAGTTTCAGTTCTACATTTGGTCCACAGTGAAATGGGTCAACAATACAGATGTTTATTCATGTGGTAATAGGGTGGCGTTGCTCCAGATTAGTTGGGGGTTGCTGTGGTTTGTGACTACTTCAAGGTTGAGTTTCTTAAAACTCATCCAAAAGGTACAGGGCCATCTTACATGGCAAAATATCTGTCTCTGAAGGGCCCCACGGGAATTCTCCTGTGGCTGTGGCTCAGAGGTAGAGCTGTTGCTTGCCAATCAGAAATTTGGTAGTTCGATCCCTGCAGTGCCATGAGGATGTGTCCTTGGGCAAGACACTGAACCCCAAGTTATCTGAGTGTAAATGTGTGTGAGTGTTTATCTGATGAGGAGGTGGCACCTTGTACGGCAGCCTTGGCCTCAGTGTATGAATGTGTGTGAATGGTGAATGGTTCCTGTACTATGTAAAAGCGCTTTGAGTAGTTGTTAAGACTAGAAAAGCACTATATAAATGCCAGAGATGATCAGCTGCCAGTCCAAGCAGTGTGCCCGTGTATCTTTACCCTTTTTGTCTGTGTTTAAAAAGCAGTCAACCAGTCTGTTTTCAGCAGACACATTTCCGATATTAGACATTATTTGTTTTCTGAATTTATTAATGTGTATTCATACAAGCATTGAATACACCTGCAGTTCATTTTTGAGCAACAGAAACTGTGAACAAAAAATGAAACGTGAAACATTCCTTCTGCTTTACAAACAACAAGGTAAGTACAACCTTGTTGTTTGTGAAGCAGAAGAAGGAATGCTGTTTTGTTTCTGCTAGTATACACTAGAGATTTGCCGGTATACTGGTTTTACTATATACTGTGCTGAAACATAATGATGGTAACAATACTGCCAACATTTTCTAATGTTATAACTAGGGATGTCCCAATCACAGTATCAGATCAGAGACAATTTTGGCATTTTTTAACTGATCAGGGATTGGCATTCACCCTGGTTCCTTACTCCAATCATGTAGTAGTCGCTGCCTTTAATCACACACGCCCAGCGCCACAAACGCACCGCCAGACTGCCTGGATGCCAGCACTTTAAAACCACTCACCAGTATCTGTCCACATGATGTCCCGTAGCTTGCCAGCCCTTGGCAACAAGTAAAAAAAGTCTCTTTCTTTTAAGATTATTTTTGTGGGGGCTTTTCCCTTCATTCGATAGTGACAAGAAAGGTTGGAGAGAGATGGGGGATGACACGCAGCAAAGGGCCGCAGGTTGGAATCAAACCCGGCCGCTGCAGGATTCAGCCTACATGGGGCTCATGCTCCTACTGGGTGAGCTAGAGGCCGCCCCGATCTGTCATTCTTAGTCACCCGTTTTTTACAGATGCGGATCACACCAATTCTTCACCATTCTCCCTTAATTCCACCGGGAAACCAGTTTACAGGCTGTTATTCCCTGTAGCCGACATCGGTAACCATGAAAAGAAAAATCAAAGATTTACTTTCAAGTGTAAGATTCGTCACTAAGTTTAGTTTTTGTTGTCCAGCAAGGGCCTTGAGAGAGTCTTTGGTTGGGGGTTTGCTGGGATCCTAAAGTGAACTGTTTTGGTGTTGAGAAAGGAAATACTCATTTGCTGCAGTAAGTTAAATGTGTTAAGCTAAGACATATTTTAGTTGCTTTGTTTACTCAGTTTTTTTTTGTGAACAAATAACGGTCTATTATGTACATATAAGTATCGGATCGGGACTCGGTATCGGCAGATATTCAATAATTAAAAAAATCGGATTGGATCGGGTGTCAAAAAAGCTGATTGGGACAGTTAGAACCATGACTACTCTGTTTTCAGAGAGCATCGTGAACACAACACATCGCCCCTGCCTTCATTAGCAGTTTTATTGTTATTACCTACAACTGAGGGCCTTTTTACTGGACAAACAGAAGCAGAACAGCCACAGAAGGTCATTGGATGATTGCTGAATAGTATATTAAAAGCAATATTTTCATAGAAGAGTAGTATAAGTTTCTATTCATAGTATGAATTGTTTTTTAAGTTTACTATAAATTATTTGTTTGTTTATTTGGAGTAGCAGTTTCTACTTCTGTACTGTTACTCAGTACTCAGGACATTTGGTATTCATTTATTTAGTTCTATGGTAGCGATAGTAACCTGCATGGCTGCCTCCTGGCAAAATGCAGCGCTATTAAGGTCTCTGACATGATGAATACACATTACACATTTGCATTTTGTTTGGTTAACTAAAGATGCAGCGTGTGCTGCTCATTTAATCAGACTGCTTGCTGGCCCTGCGGAGCTGTCAGGTCCAATCAATTAAATTTTGCATGAGACACGCCAAGTTAGTAGGACCACCCAACCTGAGCTGAGAAGGACTAAGTGCTGACCCAAGGCCTGGTCAGGTACTCAGATTCTTGCCCTTCATGGCAGTGAAGCAGG